>VWYK01068873.1:0-10470 GCA_013399775.1 Semnornis frantzii
CTGACATCCTGTGATTCTGAGATAACACATCTAAGTACATCTGGGCACTATTAGTGTGCATAGAAAAGAAATATACAACATCACATACTGCTAATAAAAAATGCTTCCCCTGTCCTCATTAAACACTGCGCTGGCTTGACCGGGAAACAGTTTTTATGGGGATTTGGTGGGGCCTTTTCCCTCTCCTCATGGGCAGATGTATGCACTGGAATGACCCTGGCAGCACTTTGCTCAGAGACTCCAGTGGCCACAACCTTTCAGGTTTTGTTAGCTTGCCTGCAGCCCAGGGGCCTGTTGAAAAGAATATGCCAAAATCTGGTGACCGTTTGCCAGCTGAACTGTTTGCTGCACACAGTCACAGCTGTATTTAAGTGCACTTTAGTGCCTTTTGATTTCTGAGCTGAACACCATCAAGCTGCAGAAGTTGCTGGAGGGAACTCGGGGCCCTGGGGAGCTGCAGTTACAAGATATGGAGCCTGAACTGCTGTGCAATGCTCCCAGCTGTCACGCTGCTGCTCATTCTGAAAAGGCTCTAATTTAAATGAAATAAAGCATCTTTGGCTTAGACTGGGCATTAGGAAGAAGCTCCTCAGTATGGAGGTGCTGCAATTCTGAAACAGGGCATCCAGGGAGGCAGTGGAGGTCCCATTTCTGGAGACATTGATGGTCAGACTTGATGGGGTTCTGGGGATCTAGCTTGGGGATGCCCCTGCTGCCTGCAGAATGGTTGGACTAAGTTACTTTTGGAGGTCCCTTCCAGCACAGGGCATTCTAACATGCTAAGGTCTGCAAGTGTCTAGCCTCAAACCTTTCTGAATCATTAGAATCATAGATTTAGGTTGGAAGGGACGTCAAAACTCATCCACTTCCAACCCCCTGCCATAGGCAGGGACACCTCCCACTAGCACAGGTCACTTAAGGCCTCATCAACCTGGAGTTGAACACCTCCAGGGAGGGAGCATCCGCAACCTCCCTGGGCAACCTGTGCCAGTGTCTCACCACGCTCACTGCAAAGAACTTCTTCCTAACATCCAGTTTCAATCTCCTCTCTGCCAGTTTAAACCCATTCCTCTTTATCCTGCCATTACAAGATTTTGTAAACAGTCACTCACAGAAAGAGTGAAGTGATTGGCCATTCAAATGGGCTGCCCTCAGCGTTGGTGGAGAACCCATCCCTGGAGGTGTTTAAAAAGAGGCTGGATGAGGCACTTAGTGCCATGGGTTAGTTAATTAGAAGGTGTTAGGTGATAGGTTGGACTTGACGATCTTGAAGGCCTTTTCTAACCTGATTAATTCCGTGATTCTAGTCCCTCCCCAACCTTCCTGAAGCCCCCTTTCAGATCCTGGAAGGCCACTCCAAGGTCTCCTGGAAGCCTTCTCTTCTCCAGGCTTCAGAGCCCCAACTCTCTCAGCCTGTCCTCACAGCAGAGCTGCTGCAGCCCTCTGAGCATCTTCATGGTCTCCTCTGGACTGCTCCAACAGTTCCATGTCCTTCTTGTGTTGGGGGCTCCAACACTGCACACAGGAGTCCAGGTGGGATCTGAGGAGAGCAGAGCAAAGGGGCAGAATCCCCTCCCTTGCCCTGTCAGCCACACTGTTCTTGCTGCAGTCCAGCACTCNGGCGACTGTGCCACACAGTTTGGTGCCATCTGCAGACTTGCTGAGGGTGCACTGATTCCTCTGTCCATGTTGCCAACAAAGATTAGGGGACCACACCACCTTCTTTCCTCCACTGTGTCCGAGGGTTTCCCACTCACCTCCTGCAGATGTGGTAGCCCCTGCACAGCAGCAGAAAGCCCAGGATGGGGCTTGCTGTGTGCACCAGGATTGTTTTTTTTCTGGCCAACATCTGTTTTCCATTAGCCTGTGACTGAGTTTCCATCTATTTTACAGAAAAGCAGTAATCATTGTGGTAGCTGGATGAGAGTCTGGTAAATAATATCCACTTTTCATAGGCAAACAAACTGGACAGTCTTTTGTTTTCTGTTTCCATCCAGCTGCAGTCATCAGGAAAAAAAAAACAAAAAAAAAAAAAAACCAAACCCCAAAAACCCAAAACAAAAAAAGCCACCAAAACCAAACCTGCGCAGGTCAGGCAGATTTGCTGTTACATCCAGTGGAACTCCTGAAACCATTCAGCAGCTCACAGGAATATTTTCCTACCCCTTTCCAAACCCTCTGATACGTCCACAGAAAATGCTGTCCTGAACTGCTGGGTTGCTCACCCCACCTGTGCTACAGTGACCCCGGGGCCTCTGGCAAGCCAAGATGCCTGTGGCAGCAGTAATTTAGGTGAAAGGAAGTCACTTCTTGCTCCATCCACACGGGAGAGGCTCTCTCCGTGTTTCAAAAGCATTTCATTTGCTCACAGAGGCCAACCTCAGCCAAGGTAGGAGTTACCAGGCTGCACATCAAGTGCAGGCTGCTGTTCCACTTGTAACTACTCTTTCAATAATGGTGTAACTAAATATGTAATTAGAGTGGAGCCAAGTTCCTTGGAGCATAACTTCCCAGTTGAGCTTTGACTGTAGCCTGAAATAGCTTCATGAAGGTAAAGCACTGGTTGAAGAGAAAACCTTTGCTAAGAGGGTTTGCCTGGGAACCTCCCTCACACAGGTGGCTCAAAGGGAAGGGGCTGGCCACTTGCCAGGGTTTGTCCTATTCATTGGATTCATTCCCAGAGTAACTTCAGGAAACTTCCTGCCTCTTTGGCATATAACCCTCCCTCACCTTTCCCAATAAAAGGCTAAGCTTTAAAATATTCCCTGGGGGAAGTGGGTGACATAGAGCAGCAAGTGGTGATCCAAGGAGCAAGAGGACTGAATGGCAGCAAGAAATAAAAATCCCTCTTTGCATTTCCTTGGGCCCCTCTCTTTCCACTTAAAATAAATGAACTCACGGTGCTAAGCTAACCAGATCACTTGGGCTTCCTCTGCAACAAGCAGGTTATTTTAGTGAGGTGGTGAACCAAGCTGTGAACTCAGCCAAGCTTATCAATGTGGAGAAGCTGCTTACTGACAGCTCATCAGGCAAGCTGTGCTTGGATCCAAGTGAAAGCCTTCTACCACATCTGCAGTGTGAAGCTGACTTCCATATCCAGGGCAAAAGTAACAGTGACCTGAAGTTTTCACCCTGAGTTCTACAGGAAGAATGAGAGCATCACTGCAGGACAGCACATGTTAGGTTTCACAGAACTGTCAAGGTTGGGAGGGACCTCAAGGATCATCTAGTTCCAACCCCCCTTGCCATGTGAATGTCACAAGTGAAAAGCAAAAGAAAGAACAGGGCACAGCTCATGTAGAAGAAAGAGGACAATTTGCATGTAGTAAGCAAGCAGTTCCATCCTTAGGATTTCATGCAGGGGAAGAGTATTCACAGAATTGTCAGGGTTGGAAGGGACCTCAAGGATTACCCAGTTCCAACCTCCCTGCCATGGGCAGGGACACCTCACACTAGATCAAGCTGTCTAGAGCCTCATCCAGCCTGGCCTTAAATATCTCCAGGGATGAGCCTTCCACCACCTCCCTGGGCAACCCCTTCCAGGGTCTCACCATCCTCATGCTGAGCAACTTCCTAACCTCTAATCTAAATCTCCCTTCCTCTAGCTTGAATCCATTCCCCCAGTCCTATTGCTACCCAACACCCTAAAAAGTCTCTCTCCAGCTTTCTCGTAGCCCCCTTCAGATACTGGGAGACCACCTCAGGCCTTCCTCAAAGCCTTCTCCACTTCAAAATAAACATCCCCAATTCTCTCAACCTGTCCTCATAGCAGAGCAGCTCCAGCCCTCTGATCATCTCTGTTTTGCTGAGACCAGTGTCCATCTGCCAAGCAATTCCTCACCACAGGGTGTAATAACCCACTTAAACCATGTGTGTACCCTCAGCACCTAGAAACCTCAATTATGGCTTCAGATCCCAGTGTAACATTTAGCTGCATTAGCTTTTGTTGCTGTTAAACGTTAATTTAAAAAGGGAATAAATGGGAAATGCTTTCATGCCCTCAGGGGTGCAGGTGTGGAGTGTTTAGTACCTAAAAGGGACTCTAGATGCAAATGCAAGCCTGCATTTACTGCTGGATTGTGAAGTCCTATATGCAAAATGCTGTACTTAAGGGGTTCCAAGACCAGATATATAAAAAAAACACCCACACCCAGAATGTCATATTGGAAATCATTAACATTAACAAAATCATATCAAACATTAAAAAGTGTCATACTAGAGATCATTAACATTAACAAAATTATTTAGTTGTATTCTGGGAGACCTCATAGCAGCCTGCCAGTACCTGAAGGGGGCTAGAGTAAGGCTGCAGAGAGACTGTTTGCAAAGGGCTGCAGGGATAGGATAAGGGCAATGGCTTCAAACTAGAGCAGAGCAGATTGAGACGGGATGTGAGGAATGAGTTCTGCAGCATGGGGCTGGTGGGACACTGCAACAGGTTGCCCAGGGAGGTGGTTGCGTCCCCATCCCTGGAGATATTGCAGGTGAGGCTGGACAGGGCTATGGGTGACCTGATCTAGTTGAGGATGTCCCTGCTGACTGCAGAGGGGGTTGGAGTGGATGGAGGTCCCTTCCAACCCAGAGCATTCTACGATTCTAAGCTGGAATAGGATGCCAAACTACCATGGTCATAATGCTGGCAGATCCTGCCAGACAAGACAGGACCACAAATGAAAAGCAAGAAAACAGCAATAAAAAACAAACAAACAAAAAAACAAACAAAAAAAAAAACCCCAACCAACCTCTCCCAAAAAAACCCAAAAGCCTGAACCCAAACCCCAAGTGCTTGTCCCATCATATCCTTTGTGCCACCTACCAATCTCCAGGAGCATCCTCAAAATAAGGAGAGGACCGATCCATACATCAGATGTCAGTATGAAATGACAGGCCTCGAGTTCCACAACAAGGTACTCCTACAGAGATCAAATCCAAATCAAAGGCAGTTGCACTTTGCAGCTGTAATGATTGCTTTCATGTGTGCAAACAACACCCCAGCAGCACTGGTTCCCCTTGGAAAGCTCTCTGTGAAATCCTAACAAACAGCTCAGTAAATATGGTTGTGTTTGCTGCTTCTTTCCAGCTTGGGCACATCAGAGGGTGGATCAGGCTTCACTGCTTCTACAGCACAAAAAGCATCAAAGTAGCACCAAAGGCACTCAAAGGCAGACATTTAACCTATTCTTTTGGAGTCAGGCAGCTACTTTCTGTTTGTTTAAACAGGACTCCAACCCTGTAAGAGAAGCTGCAAAGTAGCAGCCTCCTTATGCCTCCACAAAGCAGGTTTCCCTAGCTGCTGGCACTGATCCAGCCCTTGTTTGACAGCCATGCTGGAGTTACAGCTGGGTCAGGAGGCAGACACCAGCAAATTTTATATGGAGACAGTAATGGGGAACAGAAGCAATAACTAAGCAGAGCTAGTAATTTGGGATCTATGCTGCCCTCCTGTAAAGACTTTTAATTCACATGGGAATTAACAGAAAATGCACGGCTTGAGGAGGCGTAAGCAGAATAGTCACAAGCAGAGAAATAGGCATAAGCAGAACAGAGATAACAGAAAAATAGACAATGAACTCAGGACTCTCAGCTGAGTTCACTGGAGTGGGGAAGGGAAGCAGTAGCCTGAGAGTTGTAACAGTAGGGGATCTGGCAGGAAAGACAAAGTTCCTTTTTGCAGATCTCTGGGAAACGAGATTTGGTCATCCTTTCCCCCCNCACAGCTTCAGGCCATGCCCTCTCATCCTGGCACAAATTGCCTGGTAGCAGAGCCTGACCCCCACCTTACTACACCTTCTCTTCAGGTAGCTGTAGAGTGTGCCAAGGTCTCCCTCTGAGCCTCCTTTTCTCCAGTCCTGACCCCCACCTTACTACACTTTCCCTTCAGGTAGCTGTAGAGTGTGCTAAGGTCCCCCCTGAGTCTCCTCTTCTCCAGGCTAACTCAGCTCAGCTCCCTCAGCCTCTTTTCAGCAGCCTTCCCCTTCAGTCCTTTCCCCAGAGACTAAATGATGATACCCTTAAAGCAGCCCACTGAGAACTGCAGCAAGGTGTCTAAATGCTGGTTACCATGCCCTAGACGACAGGATACTTGTGAAAGGCAAATTTTCATCCCTATTTTTGGAAGCTTCTGGTCATTCAAGCAGATGCCTGAGGAAATGAGATCATCGCTGACTGAGCTGCAGCCACGACTTACACTTGCAAAAGCAGTGCCAAGAGGCCAGCAAGTCTCAGGCAGGGCAATTGCAATGATAATTGCCTTGCCTTGCTCTGGAGGGATGCCAGGCAGCAGTTTCCATGTACAAGCTTCTGATACTTGTGCTACAAAGCATAAATTCTGTCTAACAAGTATGAAACGGAGATGGGAACCAGAGCTTCCAGCAAAGAGCTTTGGACTGCCAAACTTCTTATTAACAACCTGGATGAGGGCATTGAGGGCACCCTCAGCATGTTCCCTGATGATACAAAACTGGGGGAAGTAGCTGACAGCCCTCAGGCTGTGCTGCCATCCAACCAGAGCTAGGCAGACTGAGAGCTAGGCAAACCTCATCAAGATCAGTAAGGACCAGTGCAGGGTCCTGCATCTGGGAAGGAATAACAGCAGGCACCAGCACAGGTTGGGGCTGCTCTGCTGGAAGGCAGCTCCGTGGAGAAAGACCTCAAAACGCTGGTGGGCAGCAAGTTCTGCATGGGCCAGCAATGTGACCTTGTGGCCAAGAGAGACAATGGCATCCTGAGGTGCATCAAGGAAAGTGTGGCCAACAGGTTGGGGGAGGTTCTTTTCTCCCTCTACTCTGCCCTGCTGAGACCACACCTGCAATACTGTGTCCAGTTTTGGGCTCCCAGAGACCTGGAGAGAGTCCAGCAGAGAGCCACTAGGATGACTGGGGGACGTGAGCGTCTCCCCTATAGAAAGAGCCTGAGAGCACTGGGGCTGTTTAGTCTGGAGAAGACTGAGAGGGTTTCTTGGTCAATCTTAAAGGTCTTAAAAGTCTTTTCTAGCTTAAACTCCATGACTCTACAAGAGTAAGACCTGCAGGAACCCATAGAGCTCACTGGCTGGTTGCAATCCTGCAGCAACAACAAACTTTTTTGCTTTCCCACAGTTTAACTTCTTTTTCCTCCTTGCTCTGTAACTCCCCTAGAAACCTCCCAGTCAGTTTTCTTCTAATTTTGCCTCTTTTTACTGTCTATCAGATGCTGGTTATATTTACTCCTGTGATCCCAATGTAGCTTGAAATGAATGCAGCATTTTTACTTATGTATCAGCCCCCTCCATGATGTATGCACAGTTTGAGGAAAGAAATAATTGCAGGCTGCTGTGGAAAAGCACAACAGGCTGGGGTCATTACAGCCCAGGCAGGCTCCAGCTTCCTTTGGAATCTGTGGCATATGGCATTTTGTGTTTCTTCAAGATGTTTGATCTGAAAATCGTTTCACTAGGCACCATCATCATTTAAATCAGATCAGGGCACAGGCAGTTCCCTACTGCTCCTATGTGATATCTGCAGTGACTTGTGTGGCACTGGAAATCACAGAGATAAAGAGCTGCAAGGTTGTGTCCCCATTGCCTGTTGGACAGGGCAGTGCCTTGTTTTGGGATTTTGGGTCAGAATAGAATTATAGAATTGTCAGGGTTAGAAGGGACCACAAGGATCATCCAGTTCCACCTCCCTGCCAGGGGCAGGGACACCTCACACTAGATCAGGCTGTCCAGAGCCTCATCCAGCCTGGCCTTAAACACCTCCAGGGATGAGGCTTCCACCACCTCCCTGGGCAACCCCTTACAGGGTCTCACCACCCTCATGCTGAAGAACTTCTAACATCCAGTCTGAATCTACCCATTTCTAGCTTTGTTCCATTTACCCCAGTTCTATCACTATCTGACAGCCTAAAAAGTCCCTCCCCAGCTTTCTTGTAGCCCCCTTCAGATACTGGAAGGCCACAATAAGGTCTCCTGGGAGCCTTCCCTTCTCCAGTCTGAACAACCCCAACTCTCTCACCTGTCCTCACAGCAGAGCAGGTCCAGCCATCTGATCATCCTCATAGCCCTTCTCTGGGCACATCCAGCGTCTCCAGATCTTTCCTGTTATAGAGGCTCCAGAACTGGACACAGAACTTCAGGTGAGGTCTCACCAGAGTGGAATAGAGGGGGAGAATCCCCTCCCTTGCCCTGCTGGCCACACTTCTCTTGCTGCAGCCCAGGATCCGATTGGCTTTCTGAAGAGGAAATGGTGAACATTAAAACTACTCTGACTGTAAACCCACACCACTCATTACTGAGACCAGTGTTCAGCACCCAAAAAAAAAAAAAAAATCTGTATTTCAATGTGGTACTTGTTAATGGCACTACTGTGATGGCCATAAGTCTGCTGCAGTGTAATTGGGTAGTTTAGGATATGCAAAGCTCTTGAAACGAGCTGGGTTTATTTCTTTCAGGACGACTGCTAACACTTGCTTTTAAGTCATTGATTGTACATTCCTGGATCTATGTTACAAAACCCCACTCTCATGCTAGCAGAAAGTTCAGTTGGGCCAATTTACTTTCCTTGTCCTGCTTGTTACTGTCCATCTTCTGCCATGTCTCTGCATTCATCTCCTCTCTAGCTGAAAAAACTCTTTTTTTTTTTTTCCTTTTTTTTTTTTTTTTTTCCTTTCCTTTCTGTTTCCTTTCCCAGCAATCTTCCCTGCTCTCATTAATTTTTTATGCCTCAGTTAGGAGCACACTCTCCACTCCCCTAACCACCAGGCTAACAGAACGGGAGCCACATTCCTGCTAAGATGAGCAGCAAATTCCTTGTAAGAAAAAACAATAATCCCATCTCATTTCCCTCCCCCCACCCCCACTCTGCCCCTTCTGTAATCTACTACCCAGGCTGTTATTTTTAAATTACTAAATACTCTGGAGACAGAGTGGCTGGACAGCAGCCAGGCAGAGAGGGACCTGGAGGTACTGGTTAACAGCCAACTGAACATGAGCCAGCAGTGTGCTCAGGTGGCCAAGAAGGCCAATGGCATCTTGGCCTGTGTCAGGAATAGTGTGGCCCGCAGGATCAGAGCAGTTCCTTTGCCCCTGGACTCATCACTGGTTAGGCCACAGCTTGAGTGCTGTGTCCAGTTCTGGGCCCCTCAATTTAAGAAAGATGTCGAGGTGCTGGAAGGTGTCCAGAGAAGGGTACCAAGGCTGGTGAGGGGCCTGGAGCACAGCCCTGTTAGGAGTGGATGAGGGATTTGGGGGTGTGCAGCCTGCAGAAGAGGAGGCTCAGGGCAGACTTCATTGCTGTCTATAGCTACCTGAAGGGAGATTGTAGCCAAGTGCAATTCCAATGCTGACTACGTTGCCACTCATTCAAAGCAACACCTGTTACTGTGTTTGAAGCAGGCAAAATGCTGAACTGGCAGTGCTGAAAGCTGTGCCTCCTAATTCAGAGACACCTTATGGAGACAAGAGTGCAGCATCATCTCCTGCAAATCAGCTCATCTCCACGTTTCCATGTCTGGAAAGGGTGTGCTCTCAGAACATGGAAAGAATCCCTCCTTTGCTCTGCAGAGACAGGGATCCCCAGAGCACTTCTGCAACATCATCTTCTGCAAGGGCTGTCCTTGACTGGTGGTTGAATAACAGGATCACAGGATCCCAGATAACAGGATGTTAGGAATTGGATGGGACCTCCATGGATCATCAAGCCCAGCCCCGATACCACAGCAGGGCCATAGCTACAGCAGGGCCAATCTAGCTCAGGTCACACAGGAACACATCCAGACAGGGCTGGAAAGTCTCCAGAGAAGGAGACTCCACAATCTCTCTGAGCAGCCTGTGCCAGTGCTCTGTCACCCTTACACTCAAGAAGTTCTTCCTTATGTTGAGGTGGAACTTCCTGTGCTGTGTTTCATACCCATTGCTCCTTATTCTATCACATGGCATAACTGAGAAGAGTTTGTCCCCACCTTCTTGACTCCCAGCCTCCATCTATTTATAAACATTGATTAGATCCCCTCTAAGTCTTCTCTTCACCAGACCAAAATGCCCCAGGTCCCCCAGCCTCTCCTCACAGAGCATCCATGACCCCATGCCCCGTGACTGTATAAGCTATGGGTGAAAATATAGAGGAGTAGCAACTTTTGCCCCTAATCTATCCACAGGAAGGTCATTTCACTATCCTTTCATTCTCTGCCTCTTTAAAATCCTGCTGCTGGACATCTCTCTATCACCTGATCTCTTCCTCACTGATAAAACTAACTGCTCGGTTCCTGTTTATAACGTGTCAGACACTACAGTCTTTCATATTCTTCTCATAATAGACCAATAAGAAGAAAGCCATAAAGTTAACTATCAACTTGCCTGCCTAAGAAAGACATGTCAAAAGGCATGCTCCAAGGAAGAGTGGGTACTACCTCCCACCACTGTTCCATCCACAACAACTCAGCCCACACTGCTCACTGCCAAAGCACTTCCTTATCACAGAATCACATAATGTC
>VWYK01068877.1:6150-21498 GCA_013399775.1 Semnornis frantzii
CCTGTGCTAGTGGGAGGTGCCCCTGCCTATGGCAGGGGGTTGGAACTAGATGATCCTTGAGGTCCCTTCCAACCTTACCATTCTATGATTCTGTGACTTTTCCTGAAAGTTCTGTATAATGCAAAAAACTTGGTATGTCAAGAAGTTTCTTCAAAGTAGCATCACTATAGACCTGTCTGCCTGACAACATCTTGCAATTCACATCCTGATCAACAAAAGCAGAATCACATAATGTTAGGTGTTGGAAAGGACCTTGAAAGTTCATCCAGTCCACCCCCCCTCAGCCAGAGCAGGATCACCTAGACCAAATCACACAGGAACACATCCGGCACAAATTATTTTTCAGTTTGGATGCCACATGAGCATATGTGAAACGAGGTAGCAGATAGAAGTTCATCTGTAAGAAACACTGAAGTGCAACAGCCCTTTTGTGCTGAAAGATTTATACTGAATTTCAAATCCCTATTGAATAAGTCTCACATCACTAAATCCCTTTTATTAACTGACAAAGCCCAGAGTTAAAACTGCTGAGATGCCATGTAGAAAATACCTGAATTCTCCTCTCTACCTTACTAGCCACTCAAAGCTCTTTGCAGGGATCTTAAATCAATTCTGGATGGCAGTTCAAAGATACACAGATTCATAGGTTGGGAGGGACCTTGAGGATCATCTAGTTCCAGCCTTCCTGCCATGGGCAGCTGCAGTACAGGGTTCCCTTTAGCCTCTAAACAACTGGGGGAGAGTTTGCACCAGTTCAGAAACAAATACAGAAGCTCATCAGGTGCAGATAAATACCAAGACACCACCTCTGTCTCTGGAGGTCACTCAAGCATAGACTGCTGCTGGCCAAGAATTCTTGTGCAGGTTCTCAAAAAACCCAAAGATCTTGATCTCTGGACAGCTCAGTTCCTGGCAAATGCTGCAAAGCCCTCAAGTATGCTATGCTAGAATCTTTGACAACAGGATGTATCAAACTACCAGAGACAAACTCTCCTAGATTTGGCTGCCTTTCTCAGCTACTATAAACCAAGCAGAAACGGTATAATAGTATCAGTTTACTACAAATCTAGGGAGGGTTTCAAACTTACGTCTTCAAAAGTTTGTTTTTTTCTGTTCTCCTGGCTTCTCCAACATCCTTTTCAACAAGAGAGTGAAAAACTCACCAAATTATGGCATGCAATTACACTAGCTGGCTAAATATCAACACCATCCTCCAGCAGGCCAGAGCTGCTGGGCTGTTCCCTGTTTTCCTGGAATTTGATGTAGCATGGATTGTGGAAGGAGAAGGAGAGCAATTCTGAAGCCAGTTTTGTGCTGTGAAGCCAGTGAAGAAGATAATTAAACTCTGAACAATCCACAGATAACTTGCAGTTGAACTTCATAACACAAATATGTACTCATAATTTTCAATCAAATACTTGATATCAAAGTCCTTGTTAGAGGATTCCCACAGAGAGAAGCCTAGATCAGGAACACTACTTAATATACTTGGATAACAATTTCATAAGCTGATGTGTAGCTGCTTAATTCTATTCTCAACCACATAACCAGATTCAGCACAATGCCAGATTAGCTCCTAATAGCAGAGGTTTTCCTTTGGTACAAGCTGCCACCAATTCAGCAAAGCTATCCTCATCAAGAACTACTGTCAGTGATTGACCTCTTAAGCTTGCCAGAAGTAAACCTAATCCAAGTGACAGTTAAAATAAAACCAGCGCAGACATAAATCACTGTATTATGGCTTTTCTTCTGTTGAAGTCAATTTAACTGATCTAATGAGCTTTATATTCCTCAATTCTCCCCACCTGCAGTCCTGTGTGCAGTTCTGGAGCTCCCAGCACAGGAAGGACATGAAAGTGTTGGAGCAGGTCCAGAGGAGGCCACAAAGATGCTCAGAGGGCTGCAGCAGCTCTCCTATGAGGACAGACTGAGAGAGTTGGGGCTCTGCAGCCTGGAGAAGAGAAGGCTTCCATGAGACCTTAGAGTAGCCTTCTAGGATCTGAAGGGGGCTCCAGGAAGGCTGGGGAGGGACTATTGACAAGGTCTTGCAATGACAGGACAAGGGGCAATGGCTTTGAACAGGTAGAGGGGAGATTGAAAGTGGATATTGGGAAGAAGTTGTTTGCAGTGAGGGTGGTGAGACACTGGCACAGGATGCCCAGGGAGGGTGTGGAGCACAGAATCCAGGATTTGATCACATTGGGTGATTCTGTGCTCCACAACCTCCCTGGAGGTGTTCAAGGCCAGGTTGGATGAGGTCTTGAGTGACTTGTACTAGTGGGTGGTGTCCCTGCCTATGGCAGGGAGTTATAACTGGATGATCCTTGAGGTCCCTTCCAACCTTCCCATTCTATGAGTCTATACAAGATCCTATGCTGCACTTCAAGCATATACTATTATGGTTTTCATAAATAATGAATACTGGTCTCATTTACCCTGTATATACACACATAGTGTTGTTACAATATCATGAAACAATATTAATTATGGGGTAATATTCTTTCCTAGCAAATACTTAAACACTATAATGCTCAGATATACAAAAATGCATTACTGCATTCTCAAGTGTGGACTGATGCCAGTTGTACTGCAATAGATTGGCACTATCCTATCAGTGAAAAGTAAGACTTTCTTTTATTTTCTTAGCAAAGTGTCTATTACAGGCCTTTACTAATGGAAATATCTTGTAGCTGAAAGGACTAAGGACACAGTAGCATGAAATAATCCCAAATATGAAGCATTAACAACCTTTTAATTTTTCCACCTAAAGGAGGGCAGCTCTCAAAGGGATATACTTGCAGCTTCCATCTCACTGAAGACACACCACAGCCCAACAAGAAGTTCTGAGACACACAGGACTGCACAGCAGTGATTAACAAAGATTCAGTGTCATCTTTCCCCTATTTTGAATAATTCATTCACTCTTAAAACAAACCAACCAAACACAACCTGCATTCAAATCCACGCACATCCAGACATTACCCAAATGCTCAAAAAAGTCTGAAACTCAGTCACTTCTTTAGCACTGATGTTTGCAAAAGAAAAAGATGCTTTTCAAAAAGGAAGGTTTCAATTAATGTGCTAAGACACAAAAATTTTCACCTTTGTAGGCAATATCATCCCTCCTCGCTTCCTCTGATGCACAGTGTGTTCAGAGCTGTGTTTGGCTTTTAAAAAACCTAAATTAGCCTAGAAAAATGCTGCCAGGTTTCCTATCACACTGTAATATCGGAATATTATATTATTAAGAAAAAGTTACTTCTGCCACAAGTTTCAACAGCTCAAAGAAACGTAATCAAGAGAAACACCCATACTAACCATTCTTGAAAGTAAGCCTGTGTTACAGTTACTATTGCTCACTCTATTACTATTTATTACTGAAGACTTGTTAACAAAACAGAGGAGCTGCAGGGTTTGTTTTTTTGGGGGGTGTGTGTGGAGGGTGGTGGTATGTGTGTTTTTGTTGGGTATGAGTTGTTTGTTTTTAATAGCTTGCCAATATTCAGTGAAATCCTTCACCCACCTGCCCCCGTATTTCAGAATAGCTATTTCCTTTAGATTTTGTAATGGGATTTAAAAATCACTCTCTGAGCAATAACCTAGTACTCCTCTACCAACAAATGTAAATAAGAACCAGCTAGATTGTGCTTACAAGAAACCCTAGTGAAGAAAAACTTGTTAGAAACAACTATATGCTTACAGATATTTTAGTGCCACTGTTATGCCATCATTCAAAACTACTATCACTATTTCACACTTCAAGTGTGATGTACTACAAAACATCAAGTCAAACTTGGTGGGTTTGTTTGGATACAGGGGAATTCTGCTTCTTTAATGTCACTTTGTGGTGTATTACCTTTTTTCTTTTTTTTTACAAATTGTTTCAGACTTTCATGTGCTTGGGAAGAGAATTACACAAACTGAACAACAGGCATTTGAACTTCCTATTGAGTCTGAAGACAGACGTTATCTTTGAGGATTATAAAATGTATTCCTTCTGGATATGAATTTTAAAACATAGGTATTTAGAGACAAGACACAGCATTTTTCACTCTTTTAAGGCTTGGTAAGAGATACCAAAAGTAAATTGTCAGCATTTACCTTCACCTGCAATGTGCGTGCAATCCAAAGCTTTCCATTTTATTAATACAAATGCAGCATTAACTCAAGTATTTTACAGAAGTTTTAAAGTCTAGAAGCAACTTTAGAAAGGTGAACTGAGTATTACATTGGTGTCCACTTCTGGGAACTTTCTGTCTTCAAACACTGTACATTGTGCCCCCTAATGTATGAATACATTAAGTGAGTATGGCAACAGGTCCCAATAGTATTCTAAAAATTACCTCCCAATTCTTCTTCTATCTTCAAAACATCAAGAAATTCTGCTCAGGTGTCAATTCCCCTCCCCAGTATCTGAGAACAATTCATATTTAAGGTATTCATGTAAGCACAACCTCAAGATGGAAAAACTGTTTGCAAGTTTATTCCTAAAGGTAAGTTCAATGCAGTAACTCATAGTAGGAAATACATCTGAGAATAATTATGCATAGGCTAGTCTTTTTTCTTTGGCACTGCAGTACTTGGCATGGCTTTTGCAACCTTAAGTTACTTCACCTGGAAAATCTTATTCATGTGCCAAGGAGTCAAATATAACCTCCATTAATATTTTAATGTGGAATGTACAGAACTCATTCACATTAAGTATCTGAAAGAAGTAACCTGACCCACAGTGAAATCATCATAGAAATGCCACTTAAGTAACACACAAACACACACCCCAAACAAACTAAATCCTATCCAAATATTTGGCTTGTCATGGCAAGACAAAGTTCTCAATATAAGAGAGCTTGCATTTATTAAGCTGAACCTCTGATGTTCCTGCTGGCTTGAACAGCAAGACCAGGGAGGCTGCCAGAGAGACTGCAGGTAGTTAGAGAAAGAGCCATCTCTCACATTTCTTTGTCCATGACTTCAGCTAAAGCTTCCAAGAGACTGAAAAAGGACTTAAATTTTTACAAAAAGAACAGAATTTGTCTTCATACTGTGGAAAGCCATAATGTTTCCCCAGAAAAAAGCTTCTTTCTTTCCTCTGGGCTGTCTACTCGAAGTTGAGACAGAGGGAAGGGAGAAGGAAAGAGGAGAGCCATAAATTTCTGTTCCCCGCAATAATGGAATGATTTCACATATCAACACTTTTATCACTACAAAATTTGTTCTCTTTTTTTTCTTCTAAATGAATTATTTGATTTATTCACACTGAGATACTCCTGAACCACCAGTGATCTTTGACTTCAAGATACATAAGGATGTGGTCAGTTTCAGTAGATTTACAGCCCAGAGGAAGTGAAGTGTGTTAAGAGATGCGCATACAGGATTAGCAACATATGAATTTACACATTTTCAGTACAGGTATGATAATGGTCTTCTATAAAGCCTAATGATCTTACCAGTCAGTGAATTACAAATCCTTGAGGAAATTTTCTATACATATTCTAATGACTTTAAAGTGTCTTTGATATAACTGAGGGGGGGAACCCAAAACAAAAGACAACTTTTTGTTGACAGGAAGAACATAATGAAGATATTTTCAACTGATTTAGAAAGAAGTCAGCACTTCCACAGTGCAATTAACTCTTCTAATTCCTTCCCCTAACACTGAATCAAGGACATAAAAAGCAAAAGTAAAAAATATTTCTCCACTTCGCCCCCCGCCATATACCAACTGGTTTAAAGAACAGCTAGCTATCGAAGCCAAACATGCTTGTTTCTACAGGAAGGCCAAAATCACTGCACATTGCAGTTCTTGACATACCTACCTTTCCCATGCCATTCTCATTCATGCTCCATTAAATCCACTTCTAAGCTTATGCTGAAGTAAGATATTAGAGGAGACATGGAATGTGTTCATAGAATGGTAAGGCCCTCAAGGATCATCCGGTTCCAACCGCCTGCCATAGGCAGGGACACCTCCCACTAGCACAGGTCACTCAAGGCCTCATCCAACCTGGTCTTGAACACCTCCAGGGAGGGAGCAGACACAACTTCCCTGGGCAACCTGTGCCAGGGTCTCATCACTCACACTGCAAACAACTTCCCCCTAACATCCAGTCTAAATCTCCCCTCTGCCACTTCAAACCCATTCCTCCTCCTCCTGTCATTGCAACACCTTGTCAATAGTCCCTCCTCAGCCCTCCTATAGCCCCCTTCAGATACTGGAAGGCTACTCTAAGGTCTCCTGGAAGCCTTCTCTTCTCCAGGCTGCAGAGCCCCAACTCTCTCAGCCTGTCCTCACAGCAGAGCTGCTGCAGCCCTCTCAGCATCTTTGTGGCCTCCTCTAGACCCGCTCCAACAGTTCAATGTCCTTCTTGTGCTGGGGGCTCCAGAACCTGTTCTTATAAACACATTTGGAAAGAGGAAGAAATACTGAGAGTTTGAAATAAAGGACTGAAAATACCACCTGGTTAAACACTCTGGATAATTCCTGCTATTAAAGCAAAGCAACAGTAGTGATGGATTTCTTTCTGAAAGAATCCTAGTCTTTATGTTCAAATTCAAAGTCTTGTCTGAGTTTAATTAATCTTGTACCTGCAGAATTTATAGATGCTGTATTTACAATATGTGTGTGCTGCAGTCAGCATTCAGACCAGTGCAATAGACTACCATTATCTCTTACTCGTAGGCTTCACTACTCATTTTCCTCCAAAGCCTAGCACACAAAGCAGGATACAGACAAGGAAAAATCACTTCGAGTAAGCAACACTAAAGAGAAAGGCAGACCACCCCCACAGTCACCATCACACCTCTGGCAGTGTTCATTCCCAATAAACATTCCACCCTCCCTCCTCCTTGCTTTAACATGCTATTCCTATATTGGCATCTATAAACTGAAGCTAGCCATTCAGTCCCTCCAGCAAAGCACTGGGACAAACAGGAGAACAGGCAGTAAATGCTGCCATCTACCAGAAAGCCATGAAGTTTGCATTTCAGCTGGCTGTAAGCAAGCAGGGAGCTGAGGGATAGGCAGAGGAGCTGCTAAACACAGTAAGCCAACTGCTATCCAATTGTAATCCTTAAAGCATAAAAGCCACTAAACAAAACCTGCAAGAAAATAGACCTTTCAAAATGTGGAAATAACATCCAAGTACAGAAAGCAAAAATGTAAAGCCACAATTGAACAGGCCATGAAAAACTGCCTCTGCCACAGAACACAAAAATCAGAGACCTTCCCCAACAGGAAAAAATACCTTCTAGAATCTGAAGCAGTGATTTGATCTGAAGATGCAAAAGGAGCTCTGAAGACAGACAAAACCAAAGCTAGCCACATTTTTCTCACTGGAGACATCAAGTCCTTCTTCAAAGTGTCAAAGTGTATCTTTACAGGCAAGGCAGTTTTATGTCAATGCAATGTCATTACAGAGCTGATATATGTAAATTGCCAGGATAAATCAGTATTTATTTAATAATTTTGAGGAAATAAGGAACAAAGTAAGTGGTATGAGATAAAGACAACCCTCATACAAATTGACTCTTGTATTGGCAGAATGAAGATGACAAATGATGATCCTATGTGTTACAAAATGTTCTGCTTTTTTTCGGGTTCAGCTTCTGCACTGGGGCATTTATCAGGTAGTATAATGAAGAACATAATTAACAGACATTTGAATACATACATATTCAAATATATTCATGGTATACTGCAAGAGTCAACATCACCTCTGCAAAGGAAAGCCTACACAGTGGAATGGAATCATGCTAATCATATCCATATGCCTCAAAATAACTCATTTAGATCTCTTAAAAAAGCCCTGTTGCAACGAAATAAAAAGAGTCCTCTAAGTACAAGTCAGAAGATGCGAAACACAAGAGCCCATTATGCCTAAGATATGCATAAGTTATCTGAAAAATAAATGAACAGCATAGGAATAATTTTGCAATTGATATGAAATTACTCAAGACAGGAAAAATGAGATTGAAGAGAGTTGCTGAGAAAACCGATAATACCCTGCATCTGAGATACAAGATAGTAACTGAAAGCAAGTGCATTAATTGCAAAGCGATTCTTAGAGGAAAGAAAATCACAAAGATCAGGCCTGAATTAGATGCCCTCTGTCAAGAAAGGTCTGGAGATCTACCCACTGGTATTCAAAAGGCGTCACATCAGTGCCAGTCAAAAGGGTAAACTTGCCAGGGTTAGTAACAGTAAGCAACCATATCATGGGATCACAAAATGCACTGGGTTGGAAGGGACCTTTAAAGGTCGTCTAGTCCAATGATAGTCATCATTAAACCATATGGGCAAGGGGGATCCGGTCTTGTCCCTCAGCTCCAAATACGTACTCAGGAGTCCATAATGGGCAATTAGAAACATGGAATGGTCTAAAAGAGCTGAGGTTCAACTTGAAATTCAAGCATACAGAGCAGGGAACAGACATGCACCGTGAGTGCTGCAGATTAACCAGAACGCTGAAATCACAAATGATACTGAAAATAACTCCTGCACAGGAAGCATTCATCATTTCTAAAGGTGCAAGAAGTGGCAATGTTAATAGTAACTTTACTCAATGGCAAATATTGCTTAACAACAGAAACGGGAAACTTTTTGAAACTGTGGATCTCCTTATCACAAAGTGCTCTGGAGAGCAAAGCCCACATTCGTGTGAGAATAAAATACTGACAAATATCAAGGCGCACTTTAGTGCTGCTTCTAGTCACATCCACCTTGTTCATAGTTATCTTTTATTATTTTCTAAAGGTCTTACACACTTGTTACACAAAGATCTCTTTGGTCTCCCTAGTACAACCATTCTGAAGTTATACCCCAGATGGCCCTTGATTCAAACAAGCAACCAACTCCACCTACTAGACAATTAAGATTGAGACATAAAATACAGCACTTGGACCAAAGGTCCCTAAAGCAGCCTTAATGTTTTTCGCCACAGGAACATGGATATCAATAATAAAACAGGACAGCTAGGATTACAATAAACTTCTTACCCCTGAATATGCATTTAGGGAACACACTAGCATGGTTTTGAAACGAATATATAATTCTTTATAGAAACATAGAATGGTAAGGTTGGAAGGGACCTCAAGGATCAGCTAGTTCCAACCCCCTGCCATAGGNACCCTTATTACCTCCTGTAGGCAAGCTGATGCTAGTGGGGCTTTCTTACTTCCCACCTGTTAAAAAGTAATAGGTTTGATCAATTTGCAGGTCATAGCATAGAACCTGCATTCCCAATTCATCAGTTTCACAAAAAAAAAAACAACAACAACAAAAAAAAACCAAACAAAAAAAAACCCTACTAATTTCCAACAGGAATATTTCCATACTGTAACACTAAGTTCAATTACTAATAGCACTTCAGACTTCAAATAAAACTTAAAAGTAAAAACAAAATAGGTAAAACTGTGATAGATCCTACAGAACATGCTTTAAAACTGCACGGGCTTGTGTCATAGAATCATTAGGGTTGGAAAAGACCTCAAAGATCAATTCTAAACATCAACCCAACATTACCATGACCACCAAACCATGTCTCAAAGTTCCATGTCTACGTGCTTTTTAAATGGCTCCAGGGATGGTGACTCAATCACCTCCCTGGGCACCACATTCCAATGCTTGGCTACTTATCAGTAAATCTTTTTTTCCCTACTATCGAATCCAAACCTCCCCTGGTGCAACTTGAGGCCATTTCCTGTCATCCTATCACTAGTTACTTGAGAGAAGACATCAACTCCCACCTTATACAACTTCCTTTCATATCAAAACCTTCTCTTCTCCAGACTAAACAATTGCATCTCCCTCTGCCATTTCCCTTGAGGCCTGTTTTCCAGACTCCCTACCCGCTTTGTTGCTCTTCTGTGGGCACACTCCAGCACCTCAGTGTCTCTTACACTGCAGTGCCCAAAACTGAACACAGTATTCAAGGTGTAGCCTCACCGGTGTTGAGTACAGGGGCACGATCACTTCCCTACTCCAGCTCAACACACTGTTTCTGATGCAGGTCAAAATGTTGCTGACATTCTTGGCCGCCTGAGCACACTGCTGGCTCTTATTCAGGCAGTTATCAACCAGGACCCATAGAACCTTTTCTGCCAGGCAGCTTTCCGGCAACTCTGCCGCAAAACCTATAGAGGTGCATGGGGTTGCTGTGACCCAAGTGCCTTGTTAAAATGCATGCAATTGGACATTAGGCCAGTGATGCAACCTGTCCAGATCCTTCCATACAGCCTCCTTATCCTCTAGAAGATCAACACTCCTCAAATTAGTGTCACCTGCAACATCCTTATGTTGCATCACAGCAAGGTGAATTTATTAGTTGTAAATTTATTGTAAGAATAAATAAAAATAAATTATAAATATAATTATGCAATACTAATTGTAAATTTAGGTGAACTGAATCAAGAGTTGTGCCACAGAAAGCAACATTTGGGTAGGAAAGAAGCATAGCTACACATGTATGTGTTAAGAAAAAGAGCACTAATTCCAAAAGGCAAACACTAATTTTCCTGCAGAAGGAGCATTTACACGTAAAAGCGGCACACAGGAAACATCAGAAATTTGGTTTCCCAAAAACACTTGTTCCAGGATGCAAAGCAAAGCGGATTCCTGAATATGGCAGGCAGAACTTTAAGTAATATGCATTATTTCCAGCCTTTAATAACCACTGAACAGATACCAGATAACACATCTGCTGCAGTATCCTGATATTGTTACAAATGTGTGCAAGCTACCAGTTGTAAGACACTTTTTACTCAGAATACATTTTTCTTGTTCCAGAAACCAAGTGGGTATTTGAAATGCTCACTACACATGATACAGGAAAACAAAGGAGCTCAGCCAAGGAGTAGCGCTTTATCTGACACAGATCTAGCCAGTAAATCTAGCCTGTAGCTAGATATTTTAGTACTTTCATCACAGGCTTAATAAACAGAACAACAATTCACAGGTGTGTCAGCATTATGAATGTACAGAGATACACACTGCCACTGTAGTCCCTCCCATCCAGGCCTATGAGACTACCAGGGATGTTCTTTCTTTTAGACTGTTTCCCTCATGCTCCAGCTTAAGACTATTATTACTTAACTACCAGAGACAAGGAAAACCAATTATTCCTACTTTGTTGCAGCTTTTAACATATTTCTGGAGTTTCCCTGCAGACTAAGTAATCTCTCCCTATGGGTTGTTTTTCCCCAACTCTCAAGATAGCTTCCATAGAATCATAGAATGTAAGGTTGGAAGGGACCTCAAGGATCATCTAGTTCCAAACCCCTGCCATAGGCACAGACACCTCCCACTAGTACAGGTCACTCAAGGCCTCCTCCAGCCTGGTCTTGAACACCTCCAGAGAGGGAGCAGACAGACACAACCTCCCTGGGCAACCTGTGCCAGTGTCTCAACACCCACACTGCAAACAACTTCCTCCTAACATCCAGTTCCAATCTGCCCTCTGACACTTCAAACCCTTTGCCCCTTGTCCTGGCATTACAAGACCTTGTCAATAGTCCCTCCCCAGCCTTCCTGTAGCCCCCTTCAGATACTAGAAGGCTACGCTTAAGGTCTCCTGGAAGCCTTCTCTTCTCCAGGTTGCACAGCCCCAACTCTCTCAGCCTGTCCTAAACTCTTATAGCCTGTCCTCATTAGTTTTGTTACCTTGGAAAGTCTGCACTCTTTGGATGCAGTTCCACGTGTGCACCCAATTACTCTTGCTTAATACACTACACACACGAACTTAGAATCATTGCACTGTTTTTCAGCATACCTTTGAGGTAGCTAGTGAAGAAAGTAGAAATCTGCATATTCTGAAATCCACCAGTGCTTTTAACAAGGGTCTAATTCACACTGATCATATTTCACAGGTTCCCACTCTAATAAATTGGATTGGGGACAAGTGGTTTTCATAATCTGAGACTCTCAGCCCTCATTATGCCACTGGTAGGTCCCATCCTCAACAGGCACACTCCATGTTTTTAATGCTAGGGCTTCTTTTTCCATTCTGCCCAGTTACAAACATACTTAGAAAACAGATTCTAAAGAATTTCATATGCCAGGCAAGTATTAAACAGCTACAACCCGCAGATATGACACAACTGACATATAATGAGCAAACAGACACAAATACAGGTGTCTAATGGATCCTGGAAAAAGAAGTTGGCTAACTCTCAGGATTAGCAGCAGGACCCACTATGTTCTTCAACCAACAATCTTACAGTGGAAGCTTCCAGCACATATCACTAATGCAAAGGAATTCTGCTCTATTTTTAGCTCTCCAACAAAAGACTCAGAGATAAAGATGCACCTATGCAGCACCCTCACAATAAGACAAATTAATTGTACAGCAATCTCTAAGAGTCAGATACAAACTCTACCCAGGGCGATCAATTCCTGGCAAGAAACAATACTGATCTCGTGCCTGTCCTCCAGCAAGGACATAAGAATAAATTGAATTATTATTATTGCAGAATTACTACACTGCTCACAAGGAAATTAATTGACTTTTAACACTTAATTGCAGATAGGCTTGGAAGTGATCCCCCAACAAGGAAAGTTTACTGGACAGTACACAGTGGGATAATTTTACCTTAGAAAAATAACAATGCTTTCTTTTAGATGAAGCAAATGTGTCACCCAAATAGATCTGACTTGCCAATAAACTTCCTTCTTGTGGAGAAATGCTTGATCTGCCCTACAAGTCCCAAAAACCTGCTTCAGAGTTCTTTTTCCAAAGCAGCCATCTTCATATGAACACTCAAACTACTTTCTTGATCTGCACCACTTATGTAAGTGCTCTCACCTTCCCTAGCAAGAGGCAAATGGAGAGACTTTTGAGGTTCCTTCCCTGATGTTTTTTTGAGAATGAAGGACTGTGCTGGTTTGAGGCTAACTGGAATATTTTAATGGAGAAAATTATATTACAGGTTGTGAAAAGCAAACAGTGGTGATGTCCACTCATAGGGTTGCTGAGATGGGTAAGACTAAGAACACAAAACATAGATAGGACTCTTAGGCTTGGAGAGTCTCAGGGTCTCTAGATTTTTTCCTTCTCCTCTCTGCTGAATAATCTAACCAACCACTCTGCTTCTAGCCCCCTGGCCCATCCCCCAAACTCATCCTGTACGTAAGGCAAACGAGGGTAAGGGGGAGCGGTGGGAAGAAGGTGGAAGGGTGGTTGGGAGCCCCTCCTGGGGACTTTGATTTCTGGGAGGGGAATTGTGTTTCTGTATTCCCTTTAACTTGTCTATGTCTGTAACTATTCCTGTCTATTGTGTATATCTCTGCTTGTACATTGTGCTAAGCTGTAAATAGAGCTTCAGTCCTTAACTTCCAGCTGGCTGAGTCTAGTTTGGGGGATTTTACAAAGTGTGGGGGGTCAGGGAACTCCCAAACCATCATAAGGACCCTGTGGCTATGGAAGAACCACAAACAAACGACCATGCCACTAGTAGGCATGATGGGTTGGGAATGGCCCATGGACAAATACGCTTTTAACTTCTTGACAGAGGCATTGCTTCATTAACTTTAGGCATCACAAAACAAAATTGGACTTAGTATCTAACAACTGCAAGAAAAATAAATACTAAATAAATAATATAAATAAATAAATACTAATACTCTCACCTTCCCCAGCAAGAGGCAAATGGAGGGGCTTTTAAGGTTCCTTCCCTGACGTTTTTTTAATGGAGGACCCGGTGGCTATAGGAGAACCACAAGCAAGCCCCCATGCCACCAATGGGCATGATGGGTTGGGAATGGTCCACAGAAAAACCTGCTTTTAACTTCTTGACAGAATCATTGCTTCATTATCTTTAGGCATCACAAAACAAAACTGGACCTAGTATCTAACAATTACATGGAAAATAAATATTAAAATGACACAATTTTAGAAGGTCGCTTCTTTCTTGGGGTACAACCAAAACTGCTTCCCATTTCATACACTGAGATTGTGACTCCTCATACACCTTTTCAGAGACCATATTTACTACTGACATTAGGAATAAATTCTAAGACAATTCATAAACACCACCCCCCACCTCTTTTCTGACATAAAGGAATCTTTGCCGTCTTCTTTTCTGCAGGACCTAATAAAAAAAAAAAAAAATCTAGCAGCCAACCTAAAGTCAGTTACAAGGTCTTTCTTCATATGGAAGGAATCCAAGATGACAGCCTAAAGGCACTGGTAGCAGCTTCCTCACGGCATCATTCTTATTTTGAAAGCCAGTTTGAACATATATAGGCAGTGCAAAAACAGGCATTTGTTTATACAAAGTTACTCAAGAAGGCCACAGGGATCCCAAGAGAAGATGCAAACAGAAGCCTGAAGCTGACGATGATTCTGATGCTGATGTGAAGAGATTCCTCACCTCCTGAACTGAAAGGCTCAGTGTATTTTTAAAGCAGCAACACAATCACAGTCACTGCACTTTGCACTGCAAATCACTTTAGTAAGGAATACTCTTCCTAATGAGAATATTATACATTCAGCTGTTAAGACAATGAGATTTACGGTTTCTAGACAGCTGCTACACTGAACTCAAGGGACTTAACATCCCAGCCGACATTTCTTTAAGTAAATCTACTGCCTAATACGGTGTCACCATGGCAGCAACAGTGTCTCACAGTTTTCAGTTAAGTTTTTCATCACTGATACCTGCTGGTGAGGAAGTACAAGAGATAAACAGGTAAACTGTCATCACGAGAAGCTTTTTAGCAGCAGTACCTTTTAGAAGCATTTGATGTTAGAGAAGCTACATGCATGAGATTTTTTAAGAGTTCTGCTTTCCAAAACAAAGCAATCTTGTTAAGATAAAAAAAGATTTTAAAAAAAAAAAAAAAAACACAACCAAAAAACAAACGAAAACAAAACAAAAAACCAGAAGCATTTCAAATTGAGCAGGAAGCTATGAAAATGATAGGTTGTTAACACAGGAACGAAGCAGCTGCCAAATGCACTTGAAATTATGAGATTCACCATAACAGCAACAGCACAGAACAGCCAGGTATGTCCTTCCCAAGGTACTTACAGTAGCAAGAGGTGATAAAAACACAAGAATCACTAGTGAGCGACTGCAGAGGGAATTTTAAGGTCCAAGTAGAGCTGAGGCACTGTGAAGAAAGCTTCAAACCCATCAAGTTCTACTGCTCTCTGTAGGTTCCCTGTGGTCAGTGTGTAACTCTTCAAAAGCCAGCCCAGGAATTGCTACACTACAGTGTGTTAGCACAGGTATCCTTTATCGAGGTGCCTGAAGCTAAAAGATGAAATCCCACAGGAATCCTAACTCAAAACACCATCCCGTTTGCAGTAACAATTTGAGTATTGCTGATGTTGTCCTGGGCTGCAGCAAGAG
>VWYK01068882.1:15363-29599 GCA_013399775.1 Semnornis frantzii
TTCTGAATCCCCTGAGGTGCGGACGGACGAGGGTCGTCCCAAAGGGCCAGGCTCGGCCGCGGCATCCCCTCCTCCGTGCGCGGAGCAATTGATTCACATGGAAAATGTGATCTTCTAAGGAACCGCTGTAGCTTTCGAGCTTCTTTGCTAGTATGGAGAATCGCTGATCCTCCATGAATATTTCAGGACTTCAGGACAGATGCTTTACCATTTTGACATTAAATAGAGCGCAACCAACAAAAAGAGAGCGCTCTCGGCATCTGATTCAGGAGCACTCGCAGCCAATTGACCACTTAGAGAACTGTCGTTTAAAAGATTTCATTTTCTTCCCCAGAACGGGAACAAACTTTACTGATCCCTGTAGCGGGAGAGAGAGACAACTGCTGGAAGCGAAACTGCGAGGCAATAACGCACTCCGGTTTACTGAGATCGGCCTAAACCCTCTGAGCTGCGGCGCCAGGCGCTGAGGGGCAAGGCGAAAAGAGCCCAGAGGACCAAGCTGACACAGGACAAGCACAAGAGCCCTTCTTGCCTCCCAGTCTCTTCGGTCATCCCACTCTAGCCCCTCCCCCAGGAAATAAATATGCGGAGAATATATATGTGTGTGTGTATACGCACACACACATATATATATTTATATATAAACATATGTATTCGGCCAACGATAAATGCAACCGAGACAGCACCCAGCCGAAATATATTGCAGCTCGCAAAGTTTCTAGCGAGACCTGTTAGTGCAAAGACTGAATAAAGGAATCTGGGTGCGGAGATCAGATCAAGCCCTTCCCCTCTCTGCGAACAGCCATAATTGGATTGTATCCAGTCATATTCCCTGTCATTGTATTGACTTTCGCTCTCTTGGATGATATTATCGAGATCACTGAACCCCTCTGCTGATCTGGCTGTCAAAAGGCTCAGACAGGAGCCCCCGGCCTGGAAAACGTGCATCAGCCAAGATAATTTGAAGTGAAATTTTCATTTTGACAGTAAACCCCTCAATTTCTAAAGGCTCTGCACCCGGAGAGCTCGGTGGCAGGGGGAGGCTTTACAGAAAGCCCACGTCTTAAACTGAAAAGGGCAAAAGAACTCGAATTAGTTGTAATAGATAAAAGGGCAAAAACAAAGAGTCAAGGGTACTTGACAGTAATAGCGAAAGTGGAGTCTCCGGGGAGCCGCGATCTCAGCTAAAGGCTGGGCCGGCAGGAATTTTAATGCAGCCAGGGCGGCCGGCGAGCTTTGCCTCTGAAACCCTTTAGACAAAGCAAATTATTTTCAGCCAAACTAAGGAGGTGGGGGTGAAGGAGGCGAGAAAGCAGGAAGAGAGGAAAGGCAAAGTGTTTAGGCTGCCCTCAAACCATTGGCGGAGGCGAGCGGGACGGGAGGGAAGAACCCCGCAGCCTGCTGCGATGGTAATTGTAAAGCCGGGAGGTTTGTGAGTGGAAGCCTCGCTGTGTGCGCAGGGAGCCGGTGGGGTGACCTCGGGTCTCCCGATGGGCTTCAGCTGCCGTGCGACAGAGGCTTTGTGGAGTAGGAGGGACTTCGTTTGCTCCCAGCGCAGCCACAGCCCGGTGTGTGCGTGAGCAAGAAGAGGGCTTCTCCTCTGAGCGGACAAAAATTTCCCTTCGAGGTGCCCGGAATTCTGTCAGCACCGGGCACCCGCACGCCCCACGCGGTTATCAGTCATTGCTGGCCGGCATCGGCGCGGGCTGTGATGTGGTCAGCTCGTCATTTGGGAGGCAACTCCTCCCCTCTGCGGACTTTAAAACAAGGGGATAACACTGTGGGCAAACCCAGGAGCAGTCAGATATCAGAAGCCCAAAGAGAAGTGACGTTATAAAATAAGTTTGAGTAAGTTTATGTATGTTATGTAACAAGCCCAGATCCCTCCAGACCACGGCCCGGGCCGTCCATTAGACGTGGTGGGTGTATGTGTGTCTGCCTGCCTTCACACATCAACACCTTACCGATCCTGAGGTGAGAGACTGCGTCAATTATGGTAGAGGGAAAATAGCCCCTTGCTTTGGTACGCGGACCTTGTCCTTAGAACGGATGTGGCGATCTTTCAAAAGGGTTGGATTTTGTTGGGGTTTTGTTCGGACAAAAGAGTCTGAGAAATTAATTTTGCCATTTGATCCAACAGCACAAGCCAAAGATCGCTTTCAGCTGCTTTAGAGGACGCTACGGGGCCAAAAAGGAGGCCATGCAGCTCAAGCGGCTATACAAAAGCAGTAATATAGAGGCAGACTGAGAAGAAGGGAAGAAAAGAAAAAAAAGAGAGAGAGAGAGAGAGAGAGGAAGGCAAAAAATCATGGAGAAACGGCTTGAAACTGAGAGACTCTAAATCATTCAGCCATGGCAAATTCAAACACACAAAGGAGGGGATGCTAAATTAACAGTGCTTTTTACATAGGGCCCAAATAAAACTGTAATCAGCGACGCGTTACTTTTCATTAAGCGAGTTTGACAGCAGCATATTCAGCCCCGACAAGGGAACAGGAGCGAAGAAATATACGGCTCTCCCAGCCCGAGTCATAAGATAATTCCTTAAGCTCCATTAACAACTCTTAGCCGCAGGAAATGGGCTCCCTGAAAACATCTCCAAATCTAAAAGCTTTATCGACCTCTCAAACCTCTGCTGATGGTTCTATTTTTTAAAAAAAAACTTAGAGGCGAGACGTCCAGCAAGGTAATAGACTTTGACACAACACCTTCTTAACTAGAGAGAGAGAGGCAGGGAAAACGAGACCTTAAATGATATTTAAAAGGCAGCCAATTAAGATTTAAAATGATTGTCTCCTGAGATTATGCATGCGATTTATGTCATCTATTTTTTTTTTTCCAGGCATGCATGCAAAATTGCAATGGGGTATACCGCCTGTTCCTTTAACACTAACACCAGTACTACTACTAATGATAATAACACAAGAAGAAACAGTAGCAGTTAACAATCTGTAAATATCTCACATACTTGCAAATGCTAATTCAGGAAAGGGCTAGCATTTGGGTAACTTGGTTAGAGAGCACCTTGCAACAGCTTATTTATAGGTGCCTAATTAAAAGATAGATATATAGATAGATAAATGATATCCATATTTTCTGTTAATGTTTAGCATCACCTTTCTTTTCATCATTAGTGCATATTTGACTGCTAAAGTCTCATAACCAGTTCACAGTCACAGATCCCAGCAGAGCAACTACTTCAGCCGCAAGAAGAGAGATGTCCAAGGAGACTTTGTCTTGGCAAGACTTTAAACCTTACCTATTTTAAAGATATAATGGTTCAGAAGGAAATTCTGATTTACTGCAGTCTTTTTGATATTTATTTACCTTTTCCATTTAAATCTGACCTTCAAATAATATGAAGGCTTGAGCGTGCAAAAGAGTATACACTTAAATGCCAGGAAAAAAGTTAATGCTCATGCAGTACCATTTCATGCAGAAGTCCTGGAAACTGCAAGAAACGATTTTAGCTCTCTGATTTGCGATGGATTAGGAACTGTTTCAAAGGATGTGATTTGTAGATGAATGGGGAGGAAAAGAATCATTCAAGCAACACTGTGTTTTGGGCAAAGTGTTTGGGGCCCCTCCTTGGATGAAGCTGGTACTGGCTACAAAGTGATGAGCTCGAGTCCAAGTCCTGTGCTCTTGAGGTTCGTGCATGTAACATGAGGAATGGAAGGGCATTAATTGTCAAATTGTACATTTTCATTTGCCTAATTAAAAAAAAAAATCAATCAACCAACCAAAATCCCAAACAAAATCAAACAAAACAAAACCCAAACCCAAAGAAACAGCAAAGGAAAGGTAACAATAATTTTGCTTCCTCCTAAAGAGGAAGCTATTTTTACTGGCATAGATAATGGCCAAAACACAGATACTGGAAGTGTGACATGTGGCATGTTTTAGCTCACATTTACTGTCAAAGAGTATGTGTGGTGCTTAGGACTTGTAGGATGGGTTCTCTTCATGTTTCTTGTGAAATAGCATCACTGAAGAAAATAGTTCCAGATTTGTGGGTCCCCCAAAATGTAGTTTTAATATATGCACTGACTGCACAGGTCTGAGGATGGTTTAATGCACAAGACATCAGCCTGCTGCACCACATGACTGTAGAGCAAAACCTTAATTTGGCTGAGAACTTGGAGATACATTTAGCAAGTCAAAGGACCGAGAGAAGAGGAGATGTGTGGGTACAATTCAAATGCAAAAGATTACAATTGCTTCCCACCCCTTTGAGAAGTGTAACTGGGTTGAGGGAGGAAAGAAAAAAGCCTCCATGTGACCTAGAGAGAGTGTGTCTATGCAAGCCCTGCTGGTATCCTGCTTTCCACAGTGGGGAATGTGGTCTGGGCTTGAGAACTGCAACTGACCTACTTACAAGGCTCAAGAGCTATTTCTTGTCCATCCCATCCTGAGAGCATGAAAATGAAGGAAATCTCTTGAAGGAAAGTGTTCTCTTAATGTTCTTGTTCTTTCTTTTTTTTTTTCCCCTTTCCCTGACACAAATACATCAAGAAAATATTTTTCTCATTGATATGGCTATGAGGGCATTAAAAATATTTTCCTTCTCAGTTTTACCTGTGTGTTTCTCATCTTCAAATCAACATCTAATTATTTAAAATTTTGAAATAGATGGATTTCAGTTGCAGTTGGTGAGTATTTTCTCAGTGGTTTCCATGGGATCATAATCAGGCCATTTTTCAAAGGATGTCTCAGAAATCCTTTCTGAATACTGCCAAGGATGACGGTGGCAATGAAATGGAACCAAGGAAACACCTCCCTTCAGCGTTATTTCTTTGATGCTTATGGCTCCTATGAAATGCCAAAAATCAGGCAATTAAAAAACAAAAGTGCTTGAGAACTCACAAAATACATTCCTCCATGCATTCTGTTGTGAAACAAGATTAAAACACTTGCTAGAAAACAGAACAAAGCTGAATTACCAAGATTTTGACTGTGCCCTTATAATGGGAGATGTGCTGCATCAAAGGCTGATTAATCTTTTAAAGCCTTACTCTCTATCATGGTTTTGTAATAATCCCACAAGTTATCCCAAGTAAGTTCTGTTGTCCTCAAACTGAGGGTGCTTGACTAACTGACAGGTTTACATTATCAGTATTTTTGCCAGGGAGAAAACTATTGGAAAGGTAGGACTGTGCCCAGGGAATGAGCTGAAGTGGAATGCTTCCACAGTAGAAGAAATGGCCACAAAATGGCTAAAAGGTGGTGTATTTGGCTATGGAATTCTTCCTTCCCTCCTGGCAACAGGAAAAATGACCAGTCAGGCCCTTGGAGAAGGTATATAACACACCATGTGGTGTTTTTTCCTTCTGGCCTGGTTAGGTTACGGGATGGGAGCAGGAATGCTGTATGTGACAGTAATGTCACAGAACCACTCTGGTTGGAAAGGTCCTTCAGGATCACTGAGTCCATCTCATAACCTTACTCTATAAGGTTCATCCTAAACTATATTCCTGAGCACCACACCCAAGCAACTTTTAAACACCTACAAGGTCGGTGATTCAACCACCTCCCTGGGCTGCCCATTCCAATGCCTCACCACTCTTGCTGTGAAAATAATTTTCCTAATGTCCAGTCTAAACCTATGCAGTCACAGCTTGAGACCATTTCCTCTTGTTCTATCAGTATTTGCCTGTGAGAAGAGACCAGCAGCAGCCTCTCCGCAATGTCCTTTCAGATAGCAGTGGACAGCAATGCAGTCAGTAAGGCCAGCTTGAGACTGTGTCCCCTTGTTCTATTGCTGGTTGCCTGGGAGAAGAGCCCAACCCCACCTGGCTACAACCTCCTTTCAGGTAGCTGTAGGGAGCAATGAGGTCTGCCCTGAGCCTCCTCTTCTGCAGGCTGCACACCCCCAGCTCCCTCAGCCTCTCCTCACAGGGCTGTGCTCCAGGCCCTTCTCCAGCCTTGCTGCCCTTCTCTGGACACCTTCTAGCACCTCAACATCTCTCTTGAATTGAGAGGCCCAGAACTGGACACAGCACTCAAGGTGTGGCCTGACCAGTGCTGAGCACAGGGGCAGAATAACCTCCTGCCCCTCCCCAGGTCCCTCTCTGCCTTGCTGCTCTCCAGCCACTCTGTCCCCAGCCTGTAGCCCTGCTTGGGGTTGTTGTGGCCAACACCTGCACTTAGTCTTGTTAAATCTCATCCCACTGGCCTCTGTCCTCCCATCAGGATGGTTTGGGCTGAATTTGAGCCTAGTGCTTTACCTTTCAGGATTATCTTCCAACTGATTACAAGTAACTCAATATCCCAAACCTTCACAAAGAACCCAAGCTCTTAAATGACATAACTGCAGGCTAGCACCTTGAAAACCGAAGAGGCTTGGTACTCCTAACTGTGAGGGATTCATGGTGATGGGACATGATACATCTTGAAGTCTTCTCAGTGCCCTTCCCAGGAGCTCTATGGAAATTATGCAGCCCATTCTGGACCAGGTGCAAACAACTCTCTAACCTCAACAGCAGAGCAGATTGTGGCAGAGTGCATCACAGACATTTTATCTTGTGATGCATCATTCAGAAGACAGTGGTGAGATGTTCTGTTACGAAATGCCTGTTCCCATATTGGATAAAAAGTCAACTGAGCACAGCAAGATATTCTGGGGACCAAGAAATAACAGCAGCTTATTGTTTCTTACTAAGTGGCTGCCATGTGAGGCTATGTCTATGGGAGATCCCCCAAGGCATCGATTTTTACAATGGTGGATGCAACAATTCCCATTTTTGGGTTTACCTCATTTCAGCTGGAGCTCCACCTGGGTTGTTATTTTTAAGCAGTTGGGAGCAGCTGGAATTCTAGATGGTGAGGAGGATGGCAGGAAGTATTGTTACAAGACCTTGATTGCTACTGTCACAGAGATAGCTGACTGATAGCTCTACAAACAGGACAACATTAAGGCAGTGTTTTATTTTTGTTCCATTTCTTTTAAGTACCATAAATTCTTCAGACACTGAGATGTAAGGAGACAAGGTTCTTAGCTGTCTTAATGCTGATGAATGCTCTGCCAGAAGGAAGCAATATATTAATGGTTTGTGATCTGGAAAAGTCCCTGACTTTGCATATGTTACCAAAACTCAGCCAGATGATTCTGTTCTTAAAGCCAGGCTTTGGCACAGCTGTCACCAGTGAGACTTCCTGAACTTAAGAATGATGTTGCAACCATGAATATTGCAAATAAAGGACACCCCTTCTTCAAAGCTGCAGCAAAGAGACTGAATCCACTCCACATGCGGATTCAAGAGTGGTGGAAGTAATGCAAGGTATTTTAGTGTGGCATATCCCACATCACCAAATCTTTCTGCCGAAGCAGTAAGAAGCATAATTTAAGAAATAGAGAGTGAATATGCTCAGGGACTGCACTCCACACAGAGACAATATATGCTTTTAATCAGTAACATATTTCTTTAACAGTTTAACCAACGACAGGGCACCACATGTTTTGGGGGTTTGGATTAAAGGGCTAGGCAATTCTCTGAGAAGTGGAGTTAACAGTTTTTGACCATTCTGCTGCCTGCACTCCAGAGCTTTATCTGCAGCATGTTTCACTCTCTGCTGCTGCTGCACTACAAAGCTAAGCAGGTCTTTTATTCTTCTAGATCTTGCATAACTAATACTAAGGACAAACCTTTGTTCAGACTACACCAGGCCATCCTTTCCCTCCTATTTAATTCTCCAAGTTTCTGCATTTTCAGATTCAAGAAACTGACAATTATGTAAACCAAATGAAATTTGGATTAAAAGCTCAGAAGTTTAATATTTTGTCCCTTTCAAATGCAGATTTCTCCAGTCTTTCATTCCTGCCCACCAGATCTCAGCCTTGCTGTTTTGAAGATTGTAGGAAGAAGTAAGGATCACAGAAGCTGCCCAACTGTGACTAACCATACACTTCCATCTAAATAGTGTGGGAATTAAATTTGCCTAACCCATGCCTACCTGAATGCCAATCATCTGGACCTGCTCCAACACTTCAGGCAGGACATGGAATCGTTGGAGTGGGTCCAGAGAAGGCTACAAAGATGCTGAGAGGGCTGCAGCAGCTCTGCTGTGAGGACAGGCTGAGAGAGCTGGGGCTCTGCAGCCTGGAGAAGAGAAGGTTTCCAGGAGACCTTAGAGTAGTCTTCCAGTATCTGAAGGGAGTTACAGGAAGGCTGAGGAGGGACTATTGACAAGGTCTTGCAATGACAGGACAAGAGGCAATGGGCCTCTTGGCAGAGGGAAGATTTAGACTGGATGTTAGGAGGAAGTGCTTTACAGTGAGGGTGGTGAGACACTGGCACAGGTTGCCCAGGGAGGTTGTGGCTGCTCCCTCCCTGGAGGTGTTCAAGACCAGGTTGGATGAGGTCTTGAGTGACCTGTGCTAGTGGGAGGTCTCCCTGCCTATGGCAGGGGATTGGAACTGGATGGTCTTTAAGGTCCCTTCCAACCTTACCATTCTATGATTCTATGATTTGTATCATTCAACACAGTTTGTCAGTGTTAAGACTGAAGCCAAGAAGGAGATGTGCAGGGTGGGATTGTTGTGGTCTAGGAAAGATGCATGGTAGATCATGAACAGTACTTTGTATCACCTCATCTACTTTTAAACAATATCAGTTTCTTGATTACCACAATTATTTATATTGCTTTATATGAAGAAAAAAAACCCCTTCACTTGCATAGTGTGTCCATGCCTCTGTCAAGTAGAAATAGAGGTGCTTCCACTGGACATAACTAAAGCTTCTAAAATGTTTTCTCATTCTTTTAATATAAATATTTGAGCTTGGTCTCTGACACATACATGCCAGTAAAAAGTAGAGGAACACCAACTAGCTAAGCTGCACATTTTAGCTGTGATAAAATTCAGTGCATTTCATTTATTTTTAATAAATTTAAGTATGGCATAAGATAAAAACTCTGTACACTTTAATACATATGGACAGACACATACATTTACAAAGCTTGCTTAAGTAGTCTTCTCATTTTCATCCAAAGTCCCCAAAGGATTCAAATGACATATGGCAAGAATTCTTTTAAGGTAGTCACATAAGAAAAACTAAGCAGATTGAGATTTAAGATTGTTGACTCTAAGATCAGAGGTCCCCAGTGAGTCCTTTGTGAACATCCAGTCCATGCTGAAATAAGTTTCTCTTCTTTCTAATATTTTTTTGTTCCCCCATTTTGTACAAGATGTGCTCTTTCTGTATGGGAGTAAATGTGAAGCACACCAAGGGATAAGATTATTGGTTTTGAAAACAGAGTTAGAGTAAAAATTCCTGCTTCCAAGTTTAGAATCAGGCATATTAAATTTTATATATTTTTAGCCCCTCCCAAAGTTATAGCTGGAATATAGTTTGTATGCAGTCCCATTAAGGGTACTTTGACTATTGGAGCGGGTCCAGAGGAGGCCACGAAGATGCTCAGAGGGCTGCAGCAGCTCTGCTATGAGTACAGGCTGAGAGAGTTGAGAGTTGCGGCTCTGCAGCCTGGAGAAGAGAAGGCTTCCAGGAGACCGTGGAGTGGCCTTCCAGTGTCTGAAGGGGGCCTAGAGGAGGGCTGGGGAGGGACTATTGACAAGGTCTTGCAATGACAGGACAAGGGGCAATGGGTTTAAACTGGCGGAGGGAAGATTTGGACTGGATGTTAGGAGGAAGTTCTTTACAGTGAGGGTGGTGAGACACTGGCACACGTTGCCCAGGGAGATTGTGGCTACTCCCTTCCTGGAGGTGTTTAAGGCCAGGTTGGAGGAGGCCTTGAGTGACCTGTGCTAGTGGGAGGTGTCCCTGCCTATGGCAGGGGGTTGGAACTGGCTGAGCTTTGAGGTCCCTTCCAACCTTACCATTCTGTGATTCTATGACTGAAAGTTGAGTCTCTCACTTTTCAAAGTTGGCTGATTTGCTTCCTTTTTTAGAGTTCTTAGGGGACACAAACCAATAAAAAAGCAGGTGGGCTTTGATGCTGCCATTTCTAGTGATTTTTCATTCTCCACTGTTCACGTTCTAATAATTAGCGCAATTCAGATGTAGCAATGTTTTAATGCCTCTAGGAAAGAATGTTTACACTAAAAAAGTTCAAGATAGTTTAATCAAGAGACCATTAAAAATTCACGTGATTTGCACAGAAAAGGAATTTTTCAGGGCAGTTCCACTACTACATTTTAAGGGATGGATAATGTGACACTGTGACAAACATCCTTAGATTATTTACTCTCCAGACATTTTCACATGTATAAATGATCCATAGTTAGCCTATTTCCCCCAAATTTTATTTTCCAAACTCCACATTCAGTAACTGCCTGCAGTTTTACTGGGAGTTCTGCTGAGCCCTGCAACACACATCCCCAGCAACGATGAAGCCATCGGTAGTCAGACCACCACTTTGATTCTACAGAAGAATAATCCTTACTAAAACATTTCTTCAAATCATGTGTCTTTTTTTTTTACAAGCTTGATAGGTGGAACACAGCAGTTTGGGAACCTGGGGAACACCCAGAGAAATTCAGGCTTTAGAGAAATATCTACATCCTTATACATTGTTGACTTCCCATTACGTATGTTGCTTGTATTTGACAGTTACACGCTCTACATAATTAATTTAGTTCTTTCCTTCATAATGTACATGGCCTGGTTGTAATTTTCTCAAATTTTCATAGTTATTCATCATATCATTTCTGTGAACAAATGTCAGGCTATGGTTTGGCTAGAAATGCAGATCTGCATCTTCTGCTCTGAATGATTGAGCGCTTAAATCAACACCCCTCACCTTAATCTGGATACCCTTAGCTTTATAAATGTGAGCATAGCTAACAAAAAAAATATTTATAAGGCTTTGAAAGTTTAAGTGAAGGCAGAGAGCAGTTTAAGAAGACAAAAAAAGACAGCAGGCACAGGAAATTCAGGAGAAAAGCAAGAGAAGAGAAGGAAAAAGAGAAAAGAGAAGTGAAACAAAGCAAAGCAAAGAGAGGAGAAGAGAGGAGAAAAGAACAGATGAGAAAAGAGAATAGAAGAGATAAGAGCAAAGAAGGGAAGAAAATAGAGAAGCAAAGTAAAGAGAAGAGAAAAGTGAAGCAAAGCAAGTGAAGTGAAATGGAGAGGGGAAGGGAAGGGAAGGGAAGGGAAGGGAAGGGAAGGGAAGGGAAGNAGAGAAGAGAAGAGAAGAGAAGAGAAGAGAAGAGAAGAGAAGAGAAGAGAAGAGAAGAAGGGAAGATAAAAGAGAAGCAAAGTAAAGAGAAAAGTGAAGCAAAGTGAAGTAAGCAAAGCACAGAGAAGAGGTGGTCTCCTCTGCCCCTGAACAGCACTCTCTGCTGAATTGATTTGTGTCTTTTGATCTGGGATTTCCACTGTTCCCACTAGCTCTGTTGTTCTCTCTTCCTCTCTCAATTGCTCACCAATAATGTTCTGCAGCTTCTTACATCAAAGGAAATTTCCCTGCCTTGACCTCATTTTCAGCTGTTTGTTGTTTTCTGGGGTTTGTTTGTTTGACTTAAATTCCACTCACTCTCTAACAGTAAATTCCCTTCACTCATAAACAGCTTCCAAAAGCTCCAAGGCTTTTCTCAGACATGTCTGTTCCCTTAAATGGTCCTGCAATAAGGGATACAGAAATGATTTTATATACATCCATCCTGCTCACCACCTGAGGAAAAGGAGTGCTTTGAACCTGATATGAGGACAAGTAGTCATGGGGACCTGTCACCAATTCCTGTTTAGCCATGTTCCCTTGTGATAACCTCATGCCTCCTACCCCTCCAGGTGCTTGTTGTCCACAGGCTGAATACACTCTGCACAGATCTGCACACTGAGGTGGACTGGTTAGAGCTTGTTGTGGGACCTCTGAATGTGACAAGTTCACTTCAGTGATCTCTGAAATCTAGACTTGGCTCTTAAGTCAAAGAGTCCTACTGTACTGACTGCCTTGTACCTGTCTTTAAATGTAAGATTCTTTTGTTAAGATCAGTTCAAAGGGAACAGAATTTATCTGACTTCTGGGCAGTAATGAACAAAAGAGAGAGCTGACAGAAAGAGAGCTGTACCAGGGCCAGCCAACGATCACCACCAAGGGTTCTTTGCAAACCAGAGTGTTGTAGGAACCTGAGTCTGGAAACAGTGACAGGGAGACTCCAGTGATGGATCCTCACACCACCAAGAATTGCAAAGATGGCAGAAATACCTGCTGTCAGAGAGTCATGGAATTGCAGCTAATCAGCAACTGAGGAAAACAGCTCCATCAGCTCTTCAGGTGAATGGTCACTGCACAGGTAAACTCTGCTGAATCTGCCCTGAGCATCTACCCTAATCACTTCTAACACAGGCTCAGCAGCAGTGCTGTTATTCTGAATGGCTGATGAGAGGAAGAGCCTAAGTTCAAGCACAGTCAAGGGCTAAGTCCATCACCATCTTTCAGGCACAATGAAATGAGGAACAAAACCTCTATTAGGCAGTAAAAGCACAAGAAGCATGGAGCAAGCTGTGCCAGTCTCTTCTCCCAGGTAGGCAGGAGAAGAGAAGTGTGTTGCCCTAACTGAGCTGTTCCTGCAGGTCAAAGTGCAGAAGGAAAGGGTGCTCTTGTATGAGCCAATTTAGCCATTTAGTAGCTAACATGAATTATCAAAACACAATCACAGAATCACAGAATTAATTGGGTTGGAAAAGATCTTTGAGATCATCAAGTCCAAACTATTACCCAGTGCCATCTAATCAACTAAACCATGGCACTGAGCACTACGTTCAGTTGGTTTTTGTACACTTCCAGGACAGTGACTCCACCACCTTCTGAGGCAGCCCATTCCAATGGCCAATCACTCGTGCTGTGAAAAATTTTTTTCCCAACATCCAGCCTAAACCTGCCCTGGTACAGCTTGAGACTGTCCTCTTGTTCTGTCTCTGGGTGCCTAGGAGAAGACAGCAACCCCACCTGGCTATGACCCCACTTCAAGTAGTTGCAGAGAGCAATAAGGTCTGCCCTGAGCCTCCTCTTCTGCAGGCTGCACAGCCCCAGCTCCCTCAGCCTCTCCTCACAGGGCTGTGCTCCAGGCCCCTCCCCAGCCTTGCTGCCCTTCTCTGGACACCTTCCAGCACCTCAATATCTCTCTTGAATTGAGAGGCCCAGAACTGGACACAGCACTCAAGGTGTGGCCTGACCAGTGCTGAGCACAGGGGCAGAATAACCTCCCTGCTCCTGCTGGCCGCACTGCTCCTGATCCAGGCAGGATGCCATTGGTCTCCTGCCCACCTGGGCACACTGCTGACTCATGTTCAGTTGCTGTCAACCAGCAACCCCAGGTCCCTCTCTGCCTGGCTGCTCTCCAGCCACTCTGTCCCCAGCCTGTAGATCTGCTTGGGGTTGTTGTGGCCAAAGTGTAGAATCCAGCGCTTGGCCCTGTTAAAACTCCTGGCACTGGACTGTGCCCACCCGTCCAGCCTGTCCAGGTCCCTCTGCAGAGCCTCCTGCTGTCCAACAGACTGACACTTGCTCCCAACTCGGTATCATCCAAGAAGTGCAAGAGCCGGCCAAGGCATGCAGCTGGGAGTGGGAACGGGAAGGAAGGAGCAAGGGAAGGAGGAGAGGAGGCTGGGCTGGGGTGCATGAGATTTCCTTTTTGTCTGCAGTAAGACCTTATGGGCTCACCTGCCTGTGAAACTGGCAGCTTTGGAGTGAAACACATGCAAATTTCAAATGGATAGAACTGTTCACTGCCACCCAAAGAAGGAAACCCTCCCAGGTCCAAGGCACCACCATCTTTGGCAGATCCTGTCACAGTTTCTTGCAACACGTCTCTCCACTCCACCCTTCCTGTAGGTTTGCTTGTGGAAGACTCACTGTCAGAAACCACACCAGAATGAATGTAATAACAGATGTTCAGAAAAGGGCTTTGGTGGAGAAGAGTAACTGATCAGAGAAAAAAAATATATATATATATACATATAGGTTGTGTAATTTAAATAGAGGCAGACAGCTGCAGAGTGGTGATGCAAGGTAGGAATCACACAAACATCATACAAACTCCTTAGGATCACACACATGTGAGCTCCTTAGGATCACATACACATGAGCTCCTTAGGCTCACACACGTGAGCTCCTTAAGATCACACACACATGAGGTCCTTAGGATCACACACATGAGCTCCTTAGGATCACACACACACGAGCTCCTTAGGATCACACACACACGAGCTCCTTAGGATCACACATGCATGTGAGCTCCTTAGGATCACACACACACGAGCTCCTTAGGATCACA
>VWYK01068885.1:7538-19713 GCA_013399775.1 Semnornis frantzii
CTGGGCACCACCACAAAGAGCCTGGCACCTTCATCTTCATACCCACCCCTCATATTTACAGACATTGATCAGATCCCTTCTCAGCCTTCTCTGAGCCCCAGGGCTCTCAGTCTTTCTTCATAGAAGAGATGTTCAAATCCCACAATCATCCTCACAGCTCTCTGTTGGACTCTGTCCAGCAGATCCCTGTCTCTTTTAAACTGGGGAGACTAAAACTGGACACCCAAGTTCAGAATAAGCACAGAGCAAAACAATAACAGAGATTTTTCTTCTTTAGTGTGCTGGTAAGTGGAAATGCTTGGGGGGGTGGGGGGGAAGAGGCTCATCTCATCTCATTAAAGCCTTAAGAAAAAAGTTAGTTATTAACAAAATAATAATAGTAATAAATAATAGAAAACAGTTTGTCCCCAATAGACAGCCTGGGATATTAGTTACAGATGTCATTAAATGTTTGCTGCCTTCCTGCTAACTGCAGTGAGGCAGCTGACAGTGTGTTTTGAAAATACACTCAAAAAACATGAAATAATATTTGGCAGCAGCTATAAAAGGGCAGATTTCTGAAGAGCACAAGAAGTCAATCAACAAGGGTCAGTGAAACCATTTTTTGGAATGAATTACTTGTGAACTGTTCAACTGGCCAAAAGGTAAATACATGCAGTGTCATTACAGGGTTGCTTTTTAAAGGGAGCAAAGAAGCAAGGTTCACAATAAGTAACCTTAACATGAGATGTTGCAATAGATGTGGTAAATTTTGGTCTTCTGCATTGTTCTGCTATCAGTCACAGCATCACATTTCATTATTAACTGTCCTCAGGATAAATAATCCATGTAGAAAATAAGACATCCAGTAAGTATGCAGTATCACCTTCCTTTTGAGAAGGGCAGATGACTTTAATCAACTTCAGGATAAGCCACTTCTTGGATATTTGAGACTAAAAGACAATTTAGACTGCAGTGAAGAGATTGCTTTTGGTTTTAATTTGGGCAACATAGTTTTAGCATTCTATGATCCAAAAGAAGTAAGGCCAGGTTGGATGAAGGCTTGAGCAGCTGAATGGGTTGAGAGGTGTCTCTGCCCATGGCAGGGAGGTTGGACTAGAATGATCTCTAAGGCCCCTTCCAACCTAAGCCACTTTGTTGGAGTGGGTCCAGAGGAGGCCACGAAGATGATTAAAGGGCTGGAGCAACTCTGCTATGAGGACAGGCTACAGGAGTTGGGGCTCTGCAGCCTGCAGAAGAGAAGGCTTCCAGGAGACCTTAGAGTAGCCTTCCAGGATCTGAAGGGGGCTACAGGAAGGTTGGGGAGGGACTATTGACAAAGTCTTGTAATGACAGGACAAGGGGCAATGGATTTGAACTGGCAGAGGGGAGATTGAAAGTGGATGTTAGGAGGAAGTTGTTTGCAGTGAGGGTGGTGAGACACTGGCACAGGTTGCCCAGGGAGGCTGTGGCTGCTCCCTCCTTGGAGGTGTTCAAGGCCAGGTTGGAGGAGGCCTTGAGTGACCTGTGCTAGTGGGAGGTGTCCCTGCCTATGGCAGGGGGTTGGAACTAGATGATCCCTGAGGTCCCTTCCAAACTTACCATTCTGTGATTCTATGATTCTATGTTACTCTTCCAGAATTCTAGAAACCTTATTTGCTTTTTACCTGTAGCTTTTAAATGGTTCTTTGGGGGCATTTGGGTTGAACCAGACAATTATGCAAATTCTACACATACTAAGTTTTGAAAGATGCTCTTTTTCTATTTACAGGGGGGGAAAAAAAATAGACAGAATTGCTCCAAAATTGCTATAATTTGATATCTATCAATTTGATATCTATCAATCTATCAATTTGATATCTATTTGCTATCTTTCAATATATCTATCAATGATATAATTTGATATCTATCACATCCACAATCCAAACCTTTTTAACTGTCAAAATGTTACATGATTTTTTTTTTGGTCAGACCAGAGATTAACACTGCCCCAAGATCACTCAACTCTGCATTGTTTTATATGCAGAAGAAATAACCTATGCACAAGCAGTAAGGCAACCACACATCACTGGTGACCTTCCCACTACTCTTCCAATATAGCAGTGCACACCACTGACCCTCATCCACAGGGGTCATCCATCCATCTATCCAGTCCCTCAACATGGACACAGGCAGCAAGACAGCAGGATCCAAGTGCCAGACAATTACTGAAGCAACAAGGGGATATTCAGGAGGGAATGGCAGAAGGCTGGACAGAAGTTCCTTCTGGGATGGATCTGGTCCATGAAGTATAGTCTGGATGATGTCAGAATGAAAGGGTAAATTTCATAAGGAATGAATGGGATAAAATAGGCTTTCATGGAATGAATAGCTAAGCAGCTTTCAAGATCTATGAAAACTTAGTAGCCAAAGACTGAAAAATTATAATAACTACAGTGAGAGCACTGTACAAGAAGAAAGTGCCTGCCAAAGTCATTTTCTGCTGCCAGAAAATCTGAAAATCATGAAAAAATGAAAACAAAATTTGAAAAAGTAAAAAAAAACAACTAAGCTAAGTGATGGGAACAGCTCTACTGTCCATAGGAATGTGGCTAACCAAGTTCTCAGAGCAAAAAGCAAGAACTGCAAAAACTAATCTTACCTTACCCACTTCTTGTGGTACAGGGGAAAGCATCTTTTCATAAAGAAGGCCATAAAGCCAAATGTGTGCATGTAACCTTCAAAGGAATTATTAAGCTGATTCTCAAAGAAATGTTTGTCAAGAATCTCTATTTATAGAAGATGGAGATGAAAAAAAAAAAAAAGTGGTATAAGTTCAGATGAAAACAAGTGATTTTTTCTTTGATTCCTTCCTGCTACCTCCTGTCATAAATCAGGTTTTGGACAAGGATGGTTGTGCTGCTGTTGGAAACCCCTAATTTACTCTTGGGTATGAAAGTATAACAGGTATCAAGTCCAGAAATTAAGAGATTAATGAAAACAAGGCCTGTCTCACATACTGAGCCTTCTATACTTTCATGCATGGGAACAAACTCTTGGCAGAAAATCCTGTCCTTGATCTGTGACTTGAGAGTGTCCATGATGGAGGCAAAAAGACATCCTCCAGAGCCTCCGGAGGGCACACGGTTTCCCTGTGGAATTTCAGGTTGCTTGTTAAAATACAGGAGTCTGCCCCAGGGCCATAAAAGTGAGGCAGTAAACAAAAACAGCTGAAAGAAACAGGTCTGCTTGGCAGAGACAAGGAGAAGGTTCACTGGGCAGTGGTACCTCCAGGTTATGCAATGCCATGCTGGGCATAATGCTCCTTATTCTAGAAGAGCCAAACTGTTGCACAAAGTGGCCCTGTTCCACCCAGACATCACCCCCTTCTCAGGATGCCAGACACTATACTATGCCTCACAAACACTGTGGAGGAGAAAATAATTTCCCCTTTGAGTTAAGAAGAGCAACAGGTAAAAGTACATGGAGAGAAAGGACAAGTTGCTGAGCAGGCAATTCCCTACAAGAAAGGCCAGGCTGAAGGTCTTTTGAAGATAGGGATAAAGTTGGCCATATGAGGGTCAGCAGTTGGACTGCTGCTGCTGCAGCTACACAGATCCACAGGCAAGAAGTCACTTCTCCAGAAAGTCATTCCTCCAGAAAGCAGTGCTAGTGTGACAGGTACAGCACAAGACTCTTCCCTCCAGTCTCTACACACAACTGATGCCTAAATCTTGGCTTGAGAAGAAAACTTTGTCCTGTTTTCCACTTGTCAGTGGTCTGTTTCTAAGGCTCCATCAGTTTCTGGGCTTACACATGTAGTCATACTCTTACTTCTTGATGACATCTGGCAAGCATTCTTCTTTCCCAAAGCTCCTCTAGATGCAACCTTCTCCCTCTGTTATGTGACAGAAGAATGTATTTATGCTCTTCCTGAATAACTCAGTCTTATTTGCCATGCCACTGTCCTTTCCTGGATTGAAACATCTAATCATGTCGAGTTTAGCCATCAGCTCGCAGCAAAATGTAGAGTGGGAAGACATCTCAATGTTTCAATTCTGCATCAGCTAATGACCTGGCATACAGATCAAGGTACAAATTAATTCCATTTCGCTGAGTTCACTTGTCTCTGAAAATGCCACCCAGCTGAAAGCCTGTCCCATGCAGTTAATAAATGGACAAGGCTGTTGATACACAGAATAAATCAATTCTCTAGCGAGTCCGCATCCTTCCCATTGCAGATGGCTCCAGAGCTCCAGGTATTCCTGTATCTTTAAAAGGCTCAGACAGACAAAAGGCTTAAGCCAATAACCACTAGAATCAACAGCATTAGGGTGCCTGCAGCTAACATTTAGAAGTGTTGCATAGGGAAGTAAAACTTCCTGATGAGATCCTCTCTTTTTTAAGAGCATCCATAACTGATGATAGCACTGACTGCACGGAGTGTCTCACAGCAGTTTCTAAGCACACCAACCACCACTCCAGCAAATTATCCATTGAGGGTCACTGGACATTGTTTACCCACATTTTCTCTCAAGCTTCAAGGGATTTTGTGGATCCTGATCTTTACTTAGGAGCCAGTTGATCTTTTGCCATTTGGGTGGGTGCTGTGCTGTGTGTAAGAAACCGCTCCAGAGTACTCAGCGTAAATGTGGGGTTTGAGAATACTACACTAAAGAGAAAATGGCATCTCAAAGCAATGGATTTACTTTATTCACATTCAGTTACATCTCTTTTTCTTTTTCTCTCTCCCCAACTCTGACAAAGATGGTGCTCTCTAAAACGCAAGACAGCAAAAGCATTGCTAAGCCAACAGTTCCCACCTTCCTTTGATGGAGTCTGCTGGCTTATCAGTGCTGCAGCTCCATGACTGAAGACTTCCAACCACCTCCCCTGAGCAGTGTTTTCATCTCTTCCCACCTAACCCACCTGTAACAATGAAGGCAACTGGCTTCACTGTCTCCCTCAACTGCATAGCCTGGACGACCTCCAACAGTATCAAGAACTTGGAAAGGGAAATGGCTGTTGCCTCTTGTAGGCAGAAACAAACAGAACACAGTCTGGGCAAAACAAGATGCTTAAGGGGTCCTACAAGAAAGCTGGGGAGGGACTTTTTAGGCTGTCAGGTAGTGATAGGACTGAGGGGAATGGAACCAAGCTAGAAATAGGTAGATTCAGACTGGATGTTAGGAAGAAGTTCTTCAGCATGAGGGTGGTGAGACCCTGAAAGGGTTGCCCAGGGAGCTCGTGGAAGCCTCATCCTTGGAGGTGTTTAAGGCCAGGTTGGATGAGGCTGTGGCCAGCCTGACCTAGTGTGAAGTGTCCCTGCCCATGGCAGGGGGTTTGGAATTGGATGATCTCTTTGGGTCCCTTCCACCCCCTAACATCCTGTGATCCTTGTGGTCCCTTCCAACCCTGACTGATCCTATGAATCTACAGACCTCATGGACCACAGCTCACTCAATGTCCAGTGAACTTCTCCAAGGAACCTGACACCTCAACAGGAAGCATCACTGAGGGATTCAGTAAACCAACTCATAAATCAGTTTATGACAGAAATACAAATGTGAGGCTTGTAGACTCACTCTCTGTACCATAACATCACACAACTCTTGCTAGAAAAATTGCTGCATCTAGCCAGGTGGGGTTGGTCTCTTCTCCCAGGCAACCAGCAGCAGAACAAGAGGACACAGTCTCAAGGTGTGCCAGGGGAGGTCTAGGCTGGATGTTAGGAGAAAGTTCTTGCCAGAGAGAGAGTGATTGGCATTGGAATGGGCTGCCCAGGGAGGTGGTGGAGTCACTGTCCCTGGAGGTGTTGAAGCAAAGCCTGGATGGGGCACTTAGTGCCATGGTCTGGTTGATTGGCTGGGGCTGGGTGCTAGGTTGGGCTGGGTAAGCTTGAAGGTCTCTTCCAATCTGGTTGATTCTATGATTCAGGCTGTTGCCTAGCATCTGAGTGCCAGCCCACATCCATCACGGCAGCTTTCCAGAGCCAGCTTTCCAAACTCACCACCGTTACCAATAGCAGACACCTAAAAGAACTTGGCACCAATGGGAGGAAAGTAAATGCAGGAGGCTTGAATACTCTCCCTCAGTTCTTGTTCTCAAAAGTGATTTAGAAAGACAGTAGTTTATGAAGCATTTCAGAACCCAAGAACTCAGGTTAGATTTAGACAAACTGCTGAAAATTCATTTCTATGTTTCACTGCAAATTAAGGGTCTCAGAAGTCAGCACACTATACATAACCTTTAAAAAACGGGCTTTAGGTTCTCAAGTAACTTGGCCAATTCCAAAGATTTATACCCATGACCATCCTTCATTCCTCTAAACATTAAGCTGCACAAACCACTCCCAAAACCAAGTCTGGGAAACAAATTTGCAGTCGCTCTGGGTAGCTCAATACTTAGCCTGTTGAGTCACCATGATGACCACAGGAGGGATGGATGATATGATTCTCATAGGTCAGACACTGCTGTTTTTCCTGTACAATCACACATCCTAGAACAACTGAGAAGCACTTGAGATAAGTCAGACACACGTGCCCACACGCTGCTTATTTTGAGAAGCCATCACCTCTTCTGCAGCTGAATGCTGTTGCTATAGCTGCTGCTGGTCTTCAGTCAAGGACAGGGATTGATACATGCAAGCAAACATCCTGCTGGAATAACAGACACACTTATCTAAACTATTAGACTAGCAGTTATTAGTGCCAAGTGAAGGGCTTCATCCTTGCCCATGACTCTGCCTGTCCTTTGCAAATACAACTGAAACTAAAGAAATTACCAACATAGAATCACAGAATGGTTTAGGTTGGAAGGGATCTCAAAGCTCAACCAGTTCCAACCCCCTGCCATAGGCAGGGACACCTCCCACTAGAACAGGTCGCTCAAGGACTCACCCAGCCTGGCCTTGAACACTTCCAGGGAGGTTGTGGATGACAGAATCAAAGAATGTGATCAAAGATCACATTCTGTACTTCTGTCCTCCACAACCTCCCTGGGCAACTTGTGCCAGTGTCTCACCACCCTCACTGTAAAGAACTTCTTCCTAACATCCAGTTTCAATCTTCCCTCTGCCGGTTTAAACCCATTATTCTTCATCCTGTCATTACAAGCCCTTGTCAGTAGTCCCTCCCCAGCCCTCCTGTAGCCCCCCCACTTCAGATACAGGAAGGCCACTCCAAGGCCTCTTGGAAGCCATGCCGAAGAGCCCCAACACTTGTAGCCTGTCCCCATAGGAGAGGTGCTGCAAAAAAGAGCTTAGGCTGGAAGAGACCTTAGAGATCATCTACTCCATCCTCCCTGCCATGGTTACTGACCAGGTTACTGAAGGCACCAACCAACTTGGCCTTGAGCATCTCCAGGGAGGGGGAATCTACAGTCTTTCCGGACAATCCCTTCCAGAATATTACCACCTTTGTGCTGAAGAACTTCTTCCTAAGATCCATTATAAACATATTCTCCATCTTCAAACCATTTCTCCTTGTCCTATCGCTAGACACCTTTATGAAAAGTCCCTCTCCAGCCTTCCTGTAGGATCCCTTCAGGTATTGGAAGGTAGCTCTAAGGTCCTTCCCAGAGTCTTCTCCAGACTGCCCAACCCCATGTCCCTCAGCCTATCCTCGTAGCAGAGGTGTTCCAGTCCCTGAATCACCTTTGTGGCCCTCCTCTGGACTATGTGCCCCTTATGGTGGGGACACCAGAACTGGATGCAGTATTTAAGGTGGGGTCTCACAAGAGCAGAGTAAAGTTATGGTTTTAAATCAACACTGGTATGATGTCTGCAGGTTGTTTTGCTGCTCTGCAGTTCCTGTTGTTAAGACAACAACCCAGGAGCCTCAGCCAGGCATCCCAGCCTGCTGCACACCACACAGCAGCCCATGCAGCTTCTTGTTAAAGCAGTTCATAGAAGATAGAAATTAGTTTTCTTCCTCCTCCTGACTTTCCTGGCCACAGGGAGATTTTTACTCCCCATCACCACATTTCTCATAGGACAAACTGTTACTGGGCCTCCTCCAAATATCTGGAAGACCGAAACTCTATGATACAGCATGTGGTAAGTCTGGTCTAGGTGAATCTGCCTCATCGGGGGGTTGGACTAGCTGATCTCTAGAGCTCCTTTCAAACCCTTACCATTCTGTGATTTTGTAAACAGTTCAACCTTGAAATGTGTGATTTCTGCTCTTCTCCCCACTTCATGCTTTTCTTCCTTCATAACTGAGCAGCTTCAGCAATGCCAGGCAGTACATTTCTTGGTGTGTTTCTTCAAGAAAATGAAAGGTAGAGTAGGACACATGAACTTCTGGCCACAATGCCATCAGCAGTTTTTCTTTAGACCTTTTGTAGTGTCAGGAGTCCTCACTGGTTTGAAGTGATGTCATACTCCAATGTGAATCAATAGATGCCACCTTAAAATAAACCATTTTTGCCACATCAGCAAAACTGTAGTGATGGTTACCCATTTTGTGAAGTGTCCTAAGGTAGTGACCAACGGAGAGTTGAACAAGAGTGAGGAAAGATTAACATAGAGAACACAAAAAGAAGTAACTCCATGTAGTAGGCAATCAAGGATTAAAACCCCTGCCTGGTGTTTAATAGGTGACATAACACAGTTTTGCCTCAAGAGCTCTAGGGAACTGTTCCAAGTGCTCTCCTTTCACATTGTATAATAACCCTATTGGCACCTCCTTCGAATGGGAAATGCCACAATCTACTCAAATGAAAACACCTATTCCCTTCTGGTATCAGCTCAGCACTACATGAAACCAAAAGAGAGGACAGTCCCTGTCCTCCTTGTCTATCCCCAAAAATTTTGACCCTGGAGGAGAAGGAAGCAATAGGACAAGGCACACTGGAGCAAACAAGATACAGAGCGTGGCCAAGGCTGGAGCTGTAAGAAGAAAAAGAAAGCTTGGCAATAAATCCCAGCTGAAACAGTCTCTCCTCTAAAAAGTTCAGCCTAGGATCCCCATCAGTGGTTTCCATGCTCCAAGCAGGTAGTCAGCAATATGACCCAGAGGAACACAGGCCCAGCAAGCTGACTGAAATAACCATCAGTGCTCACCTTAACAAACTGGCTCTGTTTGTCTGCACTGGTGGCAGGTGGCATTACTGCAGCTGTCAGAGGGGAACGGGCACCCTGTGTGATTCTGTACCAACGTAGTCACTCCACCTCAGAGCCTCTTAAAATGACTGTGAAAAAGGTGATATTAAGGAAGCAGCGATGGGATAGTCACCTTATGGCTACTTTTCAGGAGTCTGCTTACAACGCTGGGTTGATTTAGGCATGAAAATGCCACAGAGCAAATCCCAGGAACTGCAAACGCGTATGTTCAAAAAAAACTGAACGTCTCAGGCCTTCCTGTGATTCTGAGCCTGCAAGCCCTTCCACACAGGCAGATCTTTGTGTCCTTGATTAACCCCAGTCAAGGAACTTCAACAGGGCTGTGTCTGATTAAGGCCCACATTTGCAAGCTTCGGAAAACACTCTGTACAAAAATTGGGTTGTTTTGGCCAACCCCGATTGCCGCATGTGAGTTACATCTGATAGGAGTAAAATGTACCTAAGAGATCAGACCAGTACTATTTTTCTTGTTGCCTTTGTAGTCACTGCCTCGGTGTAATTACTCTTTTCTTGCCAATGTCAAAGTGGAGAGGGGGGAGAGGTTATTTTTCAAAAGCCAGGATAAATCCCCTCGCCTCTAACTTCTGAAGGCTTCGGTTTATGACTCACTGTGTCCACAGCGAAACGAAGTCGTGATCACAACTCCAATCCCAATCCAACACAGACTGAAGTGGATGGGAGTTTTTCCGTTGACTTCAATGGAAGCTGGATCACGCCCTTAACAGACACTAGCTGAGCACTAAATGAAACCATCCTCCAGTTTTGGATGGCAGAAGATAGTGTCAGCCTGGAAACAGCAGGGATCACTGAGGTCAAAGATTGTCTGCAGAAAAAAAGCTAACACAGGAAAAACTATCAGAGAGATGCTTCGAGAGCACCTGTTTGCACACTGACTCTTTCTAGCCCTATCGGCCCAGGTGAAACTTTATCCAAGGCAAATACTTACCATAAAATATCAGAAAAGAAGATCTTGGTGAAAGCCAAAGTCTGTCCCAAAGTGAAAATATAGAATAATTATTCAATCTTGAAACTGGGTTTTCAAATAAAGTAAACATAAGCCTCAAGAAATGTGCTCAGAAGCTAGAAAAGGCTTGCATCAGACTTTTTAGCACCATTTTATGCTTGTTAAATGTGAAGGTCAACCCAGGACTTTGGAGAGAAGGGGAGTATGAGCACAGCCACTGTCAGGCCACCAACGAACAGCTGTTACCTTTACCGTTCCTCATATGCCTCCTATATGAAAACAATAAAGCAAAAAGCTCACCACAGGGGAAAGCTAAACTTGAAAGTGAAAACTTAAACCAGCTTTCAGAGTGTTTGGAGACTGTTAGAGATAGGACCAAAGAAAAGCAGGCACTTTGGAAAGATTGAAACAATTATGTGATGTGGGTAAGAAACGGCTCATTGCCAGGAGCAAAAAGGAATATTGATCCTCTGCTAGCAAAGACCATTTAGTCTGGATGATACAGCATTTATGAGCTGGTCTTCACTGTTGCTTATACAAGACTGATTCATTGTAATTTAAACTATTTTTAGGTGGGAGGGGTGGAGGTGCACACAGACTGGGAGAGCTACTGATGCTCGGTACCCAGGAACATCTCACTCAGGAAGGCCTCTCTGGGATGATTGTTTCTCCCACCCAGCCTGTCAAGGCCTGACCTTGGCAGGCTGTGGAGAAAAAACAGAAGTCTTTCTTCAGTCAGCTTTTTTCCTACACTTATTTTTCAGCAAATCAAGGAATGCAGGACACAAGAACTTTGCTGAGTTAACGACATCCTTAACAGACACATACTGTGTAAATTCAGAGCAGGGAGGTGCTCCAGGGCTGGGCAGTGAGTGCAATGTGAAAGAGTCCACTGTGTCACAGGTAATGTACCAGATAGTCCTCACACCTGGCACTGACTGAGCACTTACAGGGATGCAGAACCAGAGCACTCGTAAAAGGTGACTCAAACTTGACAACAAACTACAGGGCTAGAACCTCTCTCCCCTTGACACTACTCCTGAGTGTAATCACTCAAATCCACACACATGTGAATATCCCACTTTTGGGGTTGTCTTTTTGGACATAGTTCCCATTCCATTTGAAAAAAAAAAAAAAAAATTAAAAAATTGGGTGAAAGGAATTATCGACCAAGGGTAAAAACTGACACTGTTGATGATAAATCTTGACGTACAGGCAGATTGACAGACTGTTAGGGGTTGGAAGGGGCCCAAAGAGATCATCCAGTCCAACTCCCCTGCCAGAGCAGGACCAGAGAATCTAGCTCAGGTCACACAGGAACACATCCAGACAGGCCTCGAAAGGCTCCAGAAAAGGAGACTCCACAACCTCTCTGGGCAGCCTGTTCCAGTGCTCTGGGACCCTTACAGTAAAGAATAAAAGTGTAGATACAAAAATGCATACATATAGAATCACAGAATGAACCAGATTGGAAGAGACCTTCAGGCTCATCCAGTCTAACCTAACGCTCAGCCCTAGCCAACCAACAAGACCATGGCACTAAGTGCCCCATCCGGTGTCTAATATAGATTGATACTGACCTAACTATCGGTATCGGTATTGATATATAGATGATCTATAGTTATTGACAGAGATCGTGGCACACATCGGTATAGACACTGAACAGAAGTGATGCCTGTGCCAAGTTTCACACCGTCAGCCGTTCCGGGTAGCTGCCCCCCGCAGCCCCGCCCGCCTCTCCGCGGTCGCTCCGCTGCTGCCGATCCCAGCTCCCCGTCCGCGGCACTGGAGGTGCCGCCCCGCAAGGCGGGGGGCGCGGGAGACACCCCACACACACTGCCCGCATCGCCCCACACCCCCTTGGGAGGCGTCTCCGGGCTCTGCGGCCATGGTCCCCTCCCCGCCCGGCTCGGCCCGACCCCGCCGCGAAGTCCCGCTGCCGATACCTACTTCTTGCAGGGGATGAGGGCCTTCCTCTCCTCCAGGATGCGGAGGCGCTGGTTGGGGCCATCGTAGGAGACGACGGCGCGGGTGTTGCGGCCCGTGCCGTGCTCATAGAACACGGTGCGTCCTTCCCACTGCCGCGGTGCCTGGCACGGCTTGACTGTCGCCGCCGCCCCGCCGCCCAG
>VWYK01068885.1:28934-41979 GCA_013399775.1 Semnornis frantzii
AGGTACAAGCTAGAACACAGCAGGTTCCACCTCAACACAAGGAGACACTTCTGTATAGTGAAGGTGATGGAACACTGGAGCAGGCTGCTCAGAGAGGTTGTGGAGTCTCCTTCTCTGGAGACTTTCAGAGCCCACCTGGATGCATTCCTGTGTGGCCTGCCCTAGGTGATCTTGCTCTGGCAGAGGGATGAGACTTGACATCTCTGGAGGTCAATTCCAACCCTTAACATTAGGTGATTCTATTTTTACAGAGTTTAGAACATAAGTGTCCTTTTAAAAAATGGAGAACTCCATTAGAAAGCATTTAGGGATGGAGAAAAAGGTTTCTCTACATATTGTCCACCACACAGAAACTGTCAGCACCAAGTACCTGCTGGTGCATTTCAGCTTGGTCTGTGCTAAGTCCTCTGGAATAACAGCTCAGGAATCAAAGGCAGAAACATCTACAACTTGTGTTTATTTCTTCATTTTCAGGTTGATGCTTCTTGATGGATGCCTTGTTGAAAAATGGAAAGATCAGCTGAACAAAAGGTTTAAGGTAAAGACAACCCAAGAGAAGAATGCACAAAGGGTTAAACACCATTGTCCTATTGCAGCACTAAATAACTTGCTTGACTTTTACGTATCCATAACACCTCTGGGTTATTATTTTCACTTCAGCATTTTTGGTAGTTCATAATTACATCTAAGTGTAAGTGAGAGTTTGAAAATCTTAGTCTTGCAACTGTAGGGTCTCTATAGTTTTGTTCCTGTCCCTAAATAGTGTGGTTGGATCATCCTTGTGTGAATTCTGGCTTATTACAATGACTAAGAATTTCTTCCATATCATTTTAGAGAGGGAAGTGAAATTCCACTGTCCTGGCTAACTTGGGTTTGCTGCATTGCATCTTGCAGTCTGGAGACAGAGACTCCTCACCAGCTGCTTCCTGCTAAGCACCCACTGAAAGTATTTGACCATCCCCTCAGTGGTGTCAAGGAACACTGGAAGGAAAAGTTTACTGCTTGTTGATTCCTCTTTATAATGGAAAGAGCAAGGTGGAGCAATAAAGTGTCTTGAGTCTCACACATTGAGAGATGGTCTGGAATTCAGGCAAGATTTCAGAGCAGTAAGGACATGCATGTGTATTTATTTTAATTACAAACTGTTAGGCAATTGATAAGGCTGAGTTAAAAAAAGAGATCTGTATCCATCATCAGAAGCTGTTAGATTACAGACCATTTTCATGCAAGAGAAAGTATTTATTGCCTTTATCATTCTCATTTCTCCTCAGTCATAGAATCATGTGGAAGCTGTGTGTGAAAAAAGAAAAAATGCTTCAAGTATTTAAAAAGCAAATACATTGCAATTCCAGTGGATACCATGTGGGATTTAGGAGCATGCTGACATGTGACTCAGGCTCTCAAAATCCCTTAGCTGTCAACTGGCTCACAGTGGTTTTTAGTGGCCTCCTCACATAGTTTTGCCATTTCCAATGTGTCCTGAAGCCTGTGTGGAGGTCCATTTCCAGGTTGTCAAACAGATGCTTGGCTGCCAGACAAAAGAATTACCACAGCATATGTCATTCCCTCTCATATTAGTTGTTTGATATATTAAGTCCTTGTCCACTCATCTTTAGGTGGGACACATCTAAATGACCTCTGGTAGCTTTTGGTTTCTAGGGATGCCTATAATGGCCCTGACCACAAAGATAGTCAGTGTGGAGCTAGGTGTCACAGTGGCTTTCTTTTAATGTCCATCAGTCATCTCTGAAGACTTGCATCCAGCTTTTTTCTTGAGTTACCACTTAAAAAAAATGTTTTGAGCTGTCTGTGGACCACAGAAGGCAGCTGTTAACATACCCACAGCATGGCTGGTCTCTTCTCTAGCCAGGACCAAGAGTCTGAGTAGCAACAGGGTCAGTGCACACATACTAAGCTGGAAATCTGGAGCACACTTCCCTTGCTCTGATCACTGGGCAAAGGCACCTGCCTTTGGGAGTTTCAGAAAAGAAAGTTCATTAATAGAGGAGAGAGGTGAGATCTTTTCCAGGTTCTTCAATCTATCTTGCTTTCCTTAAAGTATTTCTATTCCTGGAGGTGAAAGACTGCAGGCCTGTGGGTCTCTCAATATTTCGAATTACCTAGCCACTTACTGGCATTGTAAAAGCCTATTTTCTAACCACTGGGCCCGTGGGTTTGGAGATCTGACAGCTGTTCTCTTTGGTGGGCTCAGTGATCTTAGTTGCATTCCAAGATTCCTCAGGACTGGTGCTGAACAAAGCTGCAGGTGCAGTTTTGACGACCACCCCCTGGTGACTGTGAGCGCTGTGATTTCAGTGGTCATTTCTGCTGGCTGCCTGTAACAGGAGCTCTCCCATGCCTGGGGAACAGCAGAAAGTAAACACCACCTTCCCTTGCAGCTGCCTTTAATGTCTGTCCTGTGAAAGGATAGTTTGCTTTCTGCAGGCTTGTCTAAGCATAAGTCAAACGTTCAGGCAGGCAGCAAAGAAGGGGTCTGCAGAGGAGTTCCAGGGTACAGAACCTGTCTTTTTGGTAGCATGGTGTCAGCTCTCCTGGCTTTCTGGAGAGGCACGAGGTGTGCATTCACTTGCAGCACGCAGATGAGATGTGTCATTGCCATTTGCATCCTGCATTGCAGAAAATCCCTGATCCAAGAGCAGGTGGCAGGATCCCCCTGCAGAGAGCCATAACTGCTGAGCTCAGTGGTCCTGCAGGCAGGAGCGCCGCGCTAGTACCCATGGTTCTGACTCATTTTGCTTAAGGTGTCATTATTTACAATCGTGTCCTTCCCTAACTCAGCCTCTTTGTCTTCTGCCTGTCGACAGAGGTGGGAACAGAGACTGCAAGAACAAAAGCTGCGAGTAGCCCGCAGCAAGAACCAGAACGCAGGACGCAGCGGGCGGAGCGGAGCCCCCAAAACGACCAAGAACGCCAACCCGCTGGTCAGTGGCCCCAAAAAAGCCATCAAAGTCAGAAGTGGCCAGAGAGAAATGAACCCTAAGAAAGTATGAGTGGGACAGCTGCAAGAGGAAAGACTTTTCCTGCAGGAGGAGAGTCACCACCTGGCTCGGTCGGCATGTCTTACTAATCCCGAACTCACGGCCTTAAACCCCTCCCCACGACACTTCCTACATAGACATTTTTGCTGCACTTTACTTTTAAAAGGTTTTCTTTTCCTTTCAGGCCACTGCAAGCCATAGAGAGTAGGCTTGCTCTGCTGCGTGGTAGGCATATTTGAGATGACTGAGCTTTATCTTAGGGCTCTGATTTGCAGTTCTAGATAGGATCTAGCTGTGGCTGCCAGAGGTTTTAACTCCTTGTGCCAGTTGCCTGCCCTGCTTCCCTGCCAGAGCTTGGAGATTTGCTTGGGTGATGAAGGGTTGAGAGCTCAAGTCTTACAAGGAGTGGCTGAGTGAACTGGGGTTGTTCATTCCAGAGAAAAGGAGGCTCAGGTGAGCCCTTCTCACTCTCTACAACTACCTGGAAAGAGGTTTTAACAAGCTGGGGGTTGGTCTCTTTTCCCAACTAACAAGTTAGGTCATGGAGATGCTCAGAGGGCTGCAGCAGCTCTGCTATGAGGATGGGCTACAAGAGTTGGGGCTCTTCAGCCTGGAGAAGAGAAGGCTTTGAGGATACCTTGGAGTGGCTTTCCAGTATCTGAAGGGGGCTACAGGAAGGCTGGGGAGGGACTTGTAATGACAGGATGAGGAGTAATGGGTTTAAACTGGCAGAGGGGAGATTTAAACTGAGCATTGGGAAGAAGTTCTTTGCAGGGAGGGTGNCATTGGGAAGAAGTTCTTTGCAGGGAGGGTGGTGAGACACTGGCACAGGTCACCCAGGGAGGTTGTGGCTGCTCCCTCCCTGGAGGTATTCAAGGCCAGGTTGGATAAGACCTTGAGCAACCTGTTCTAGTGGGAGGTGTCCCTGCCTATGGCAGGGGGGTGGAACTGGCTGAGCTTTGAGGTCCCTCCCAACCTAAACCATTCTATGATTCTGTGATTCTAAGTGATAGGACAAGAGGAAATATCCTCAGGTTGTGCCAGGGGAAGTATAGGTAGGATATTAGGAAATAATCCTTCACCAAAATGGTTATCAAGCACTGGAACAGACTGTGGTGAAGTCACCATCCCTGGAGGTATTTAAAAGATGCAGAGATGCGGTGCTTAGTGATGTGCTTTAGTGGTGGCAGTGCTGGCTTAGCAGTTGGACTCAATGACCTGAAAGGCCTCTTCCAAGCTAAACAGTGCTATGATTCTCTGGAGCAGCTCTTCTCTCCTCACAAAGTGCTGCACTGATGTAGCAGTCAGTGAGTTAGGCTGTGAATTAGTCTGGTCAACTGAGAGCTGTGGCAGCTGAGGAACAGCAGAGGGATGGTAACCTCTGGCAGACATCTCGGGCAGCAGCAACTGCAGCTGCTGGAGCTGACTCTCTCTGCTCTTTGGAATAACAGCCCTTGCTCAGAGCATTCAAAAGCATAGTTTACCTATAAGCATCTGGGTATACATTCTGTGATTAATTTTTATGTGTGTGCCAAAAAAAAAAAAATATGCTTACAGTGTTAGCAGATGATCTGATGGGTTTGTGTAGCAAAAATGCATCGAAAGCAGACATTTAATTTTGTTTTTTACTTTTAATTTTTATTGTACTTCAGGCTGGCTTCTGTTGTTATAATTTCAAATGTATTTAAGCAACTAATTGAAAAAAACAAACAATCAGATTGAAAGTGAAGTGGAATTCATAAAAGCCACAATGATGTTTGCTATAATATAGCTTTGGTATGAAAACTGGAATGGAAACATTATTCTGAAGAGAACTGACAGCTGCTGTAGTGGAGCACCGAGGAGAAGACAGAGCTCCCTGTGGCTTGGTCTTCGTTTGGATGGGTTTTGAACATTTGACACCCTATTTCTAAACCTTTTTTCCAACACCAAATAAATAATTAGCTAAAGAAGGCTTGTCCCTGTTCATGGAGTTCTCAAAACAAGTGGGTGTCAGCAGTTGTGCTGATCGGAAGGTAACGTTCGCGCTGCAAAGGGTGACAAACGTGGCAGATGCTTTTATTTCAGTTCCTGAAGGGGGCCAGCAAGAAGGCTGCAGGGGGGCTGTTAATGAAGGCCTGCAGGGATAGGACAAGGGGCAATGGTTTGGAATGAGAGCAGAGCAGATTTAGATTGGATGTTAGGAACAAGTTCTGCACCATGAGGGTAGTGGAACACTGGAACAAGTTGCCCAGGGAGGTGGTTGAAGCCCCATCCCTGAAGGTGTTCAAGGTGATGCTTGACAGGGCTCTGGGCAAACTGATCTAGTTGAGGATGTCTCTGCTGACTTCAGGGAGGTTGAACTACATGACCTTTAGAGGTCCCTTCCAACCCAGGTATTTCTATGATCCTATTTATGTGCTAAGTTTTACTGAGTTCACATTTGCCATGTGAGGTATTAAAACAGCAGAGGTGATAGCAATCTGCTCAGCGTAGCTCCAAGGTAGCTTGTATGCTATTTTTCTCTTGGATGAGGCAGCATGGCTAGCAGTTTCTTAGCACATCAGAAGATCACTTACATTCACATCCTGAATCCTAATAGAAATCTTGAATACCTCCATCAATTCTGGTCCCTATAAAATGGAATGAGCATTTCTAAGACAGAGTCTACATCAGAAAAGCCAAAGTTCTGGGTAGGTTAACATACAATGGTTGCACACAGAATGACAGCTGCTCGTGTCAGTGTGGTGATCTTTGGCATTACAAGAATTCCAAGGAGATTCTCATGTGTGAAATTCAAGACAGGAGATGCTGGGGTGATCTTGGTAAGAGCAGTAATATACTTGGTAATGCGCTCCTAACACGAGCTGAAGACATCAATCAATGCCAAGTTAGAATGCTTAAAAGAAAGGGACAGGAGGTGCTGCAGAAAAACAGAATAACAGCATATAGAGTAGTTGAAGGGGATGAAAACCAAGCCTGCATGGTCACTGGTTGAGCTGTAAGCAGTTGGTTAAAATATGCAAAGGTCAGCATTTGAATGCAGCCCTTCCTGCTAATTCTGGGCAGATGCAGAACTTTACCTCCATGCAACATCCGCTGAGTGAGATCCAAAATTCAACCCAGGTGCCAGGAATGCTGAGCAGTGTATTACATCTCTTGACTTCAGTAGGAATTGTGTGTGTTTGACATGTTTAAAGAAGCAGACCAACTAAATACAGACTACAGATGCAGTCTTCATCCTGCACAATGAAATGGAAAAGCTGAACTCGACACCAAAGGAGGCAGAATTTCAGTGTGGATGACCAAGACAGGTGAGTTTGAAAACACTGACTCAGCAGGCATGATCCAAAAGAGCTGTATGATTGGAAAGCTTCTCAAACTGTTATCTACTGTGTAGCAGGAGTCCTTAAGCTTTGATTACCTATGGATCCCAATTTAAAGTATACTATGTCTGTGATTAGCTGTTAAAAATGAACAACAGTCCTGTCAATGTGACGTGAAAACAACAAACACCAAACCTTTGAGAAGGTTTGTTGTGATCCTCACCAAGTGTAGTGTTTGTTAAATTCCACCTTTGGAATTCCAAACTGTTAAATTCCAAAACCTTTGGAACAGCTAGCTAGACTTCCTAACAACTTTATCTGTTATTTTACAACTGTTAAAATAAAACTTAGGTTTGGGTTGTGTTTTTTTTTTAATAGCAGAAAAAAAAATGTAATGATGATTGACTACAGAGAATTGTCACCATTCCTTCTGTAAGTTACTGACATTGGACTGAGGGTTCCAGTAAGTTGGAATAAACATTGATGCACCAAAACAGAAGTTTCCAAACTCCTTGATGTTTTAATGTGTGCTTTCTGCTGGCTTTCATTCTGATATGGCAAAAATACAGAAGGCAATAAGGCAATGCAGCAGAAAAGCAGGGGATTTTGTGTGAGAGAGCAGATGTGCAGACAGGAAAGGTGAATCAGTTAGGTAGTGTGGTTTCCTAAATCCTTTATTTCTTCCTTTTCCAGGAGCCATGGGTCAACCCAATTCAACACTAACAGAAGTCTCTGCACTTTGAAAATCATAGAATCATAGAATGGTAAGGTTGGAAGGGACCTCAAGGATCACCTAATTCCAACCCCCTGCCATAGGCAGGGACACCTCCCACTAGAACAGGTCACTCAAGGCCTCAAACAACCTGGCCTTCAACACCTCCAGGGAGGGAGCAGCCACAACCTCCCTGGGCAACCTGTGCCAGTGTCTCACCATCCTCACTGCAAACAACTTCCTCCTAACATCCAGTTTAAATCTCTCCTCTGACACTTCAAACCCATTGCCCCTTGTCCTGGCATTCCCAGACCTTGTCAATAGTCCCTCCCCAGCCTTCCTGTAGGCCCCCTTCAGATACTGGAAGGCTACTCCAAGGTCTCCTGGAAGCCTTCTCTTCTGCAGGCTGCAGAGCCCCAACTCTCTCAGCCTGTCCTCATAGGAGTGGAAAATCCCTTACAATGATTAACTCACTGTGACATCAAATGCCATCCCTGCCCTCCAGCCCACTGCCCATCACTGGTGAAGTGTGAAGCAGATGTTGGAGCAGGTGAATGCATCCTCCCAAGTCCTCACATAGCTTGCTCATCGTTTCTGCTCCCCTTCTCTTTCTGCTCCCCTCTCCTTGTGCACATCCATGGCCAGGTGGAATCACTGCAGTCAGGAAACCTTGTTTTAGCAGACAGGGGCAAAGACCTTGCTGATGGAGTAATTACTACACCTATTTAAAGCTGAAAAGAGCTTGCTGATGGAGGAAAGTAACTACTGCACCTATTTGCAGCTGAAAACCAAACAGGCCAAAGCTTGAAGTTTTTTCTCAGTTACAGTTGTCTCCCTACTGAGGGGCTTGGCCTCTCCTTCACATAAAATAAAAACGGCCTGGAACACCCAGCAGATGTTTCTGGTGTGTTTCTTCCTACCTGCCAAACACATGTGCCCAGTTTGGTAAGAGGTGCTGCTGAATATCTTCACTGAATGTTCTACCCTCGAGTCCAAAAAGAATGAAACCTGAAAAAATATTTACTCTAATTGTGAATAATTGGCAGGCACCCTTTTAGAAGTTCATTCTAAATGTAAAGCAAAACTCTTTTATGAACAAAAAAAAAAAAAACAAAAAAAACCCAAACCCAACAAAACAAACCCAACCACCCATTGCTCTTCTAACAAGACCTGACTGACCTGGTCACTTTAAATTCAATTCAGCGTGGGGACTTTGTTACTTTTGTCCAATCACCACATCTAACTGAGAAATACTTCCTGTATAAATAATAAAAAAGAAAAAAAGAATTATTTTTTTTTCCCAGTCCAAAATACTCCAACAGCTCTTTAAAATATTTTATGCAGCATTGTAACTTAGAATCCAAATGAATGAAGCCTGTAAAAATATTGACTCCAATTACGCACAACCGACACAGGTTTTTCGGTTGCGCTTAGCGAGTTGAATCTAAATGCACAGCCAAAGATGTTTTCCTGGGCCAGGTTTTTTTCTGCTAAACCACACCAGCTCCCATTATTAATTTGCAAAACAAAATAGGAATCTGTCAATAGGGGTCAAACGTTCAAGATTGTTTCCATTTATGGCAAAGAAACCAACAGATTGCAAGTTATTAATTTCTGTGGAGGTCCATCACTTCTAATTAGTGCTAGTCAAGGCTGGGTGGAGAAACTGTGTTTAATTTTAACTCTTGGCTTTGTCACATCTCTGAAAGTAAACATCAGCTTTTTTGGGAGGTGCAACAAGTTTGAACTTGCTTGTTTGCTATGCAGTAAATTCAGGGGCTTCAGGTAATCCATTCATATCAGACTGGCTTCGGTTGTTGCTGCCAGAAGGCTTGGGGATGAACCAGTATGGTGTAGTGAAGTAGACAGAAGGCTTGGGGATGAACCAGGATGGTGTAGTGAAGTAGACAGAAGGCTTGGGGATGAACCAGTATGGTGTAGTGAAGTAGACAGAAGGCTTGGGGATGAACCAGTATGGTGTAGTGAAGTAGACAGAAGGCTTGGGGATGAACCAGTACGGTGTAGTGAAGTAGACAGAAGGCTTGGGGATGAACCAGTATGGTGTAGTGAAGTAGACAGAAGGCTTGGGGATGAACCAGGATGGTGTAGTGAAGCAGACATCACCACTGTTTTCCTTCACAGCCTATAGTACAATTTTTCTATTAAAATATTCCAATTAGCTCAAACCAGCACAATGGCAATAAGCATAAAGGAAAACATCTGGATGGGAGGACAAACTCCTCTCTAGATCTGCTTGACAATGCTAAGATCAAAACCCACAAGTACTTTAAATATGTCATACAGTCTGGCTTACAGAATGAAAGTTAATGTATGCATCAGAGTGATCAAGAGGTGCTCCAGACAGACCCTAAGTATTGATTCCTTCTAACTGCAGTATGATGAAAACTCTAGTTTGTAGATAGAGCACATCAGTACTTATCCTCTGAGCAAGGCAACCAGAAAACTCTTATCATTCACTCACAAAGTGAACAGAGATGTGCAAAGTCTGACCTGCCCATGTATGCAGCTCATTCCACAGTCAGAGCAAAGGCAAAACACCACAGCAGTACACAGCCACAAGCTGATTGACTCCATCTTCTTGGCAGGGAAAAAAAAAATTAAAATAAAAGCTTTTTTTTCACCCCACTTCTCTTTTATTATGCAGTAATTCACTACCAATAGTCATTACAATCAGAAACACTGATTTTTTGGTTTTGTTTTTTTTTGGAAGAGTATTTTAAGATTTAGAACCAACTTGTTTACCATTCTAAACCAAAACACATCTTTAATACAGCCTTAGTGCCCCATTATGATTTCATTAAAGTTCCTAAACAAGGAAATATGTGGTCTGTTGTACAAATAAACATGGCCCTGTGGTTCCATTTCTCTCTGCTGGGACAAAAATCAGAGGAATAATTATGTTATCTTTTGTTAGTGTTGGAAGAACTTTCATCACATCACCACAGCAGTTAATTCTAGGCTGAACCACGAGATGCTTTATAAATAAACGGTCATGGAGGTCACATTCTCTCTTGAGCTGGCCTTGAGCTATGAGGTAAAAGGACAGAATCAGGTTTGAAGGCAGAGGAGTTCTGTAGATTTAATTGCAAGATTTTCAATGGAGTCTGCTGGAACAGAGTCCTCCTGACTCTCTGTGTGCAAATGCTTGCCCACCCCAAGCCTTCACCTGCTTAGACGTTACATCCGTGTCTATGTCACAGTAAGAGGAAATGTGAAGAGGAGTGGATGACAGCCTAAATTATGTGTACAATAGCTAAGTGTTGAGCTAAACTTCTAATAAGACAGCAGTATCTTAAAATATTGGCAGGTTTTCAACAACCATGTACTGTATTTTGCTGTTCTATAACAGCCTGTAGCTCAAAGACACAAAAACCTTCATGAATCTGCCAAATAGATTTTTATTGTCTTCAAATGCACCTCTTAAATTCCTCCTTTCCAAAGCTGCTAAAAGGCACTAAGCTCAAGAACATGTTTAGGAGAAGCAAAGTTAGTAAGTTGAATGTCTCCACATTTCAGGTTGGGTTTGGGTATTTAGGAAGAAACACTGTCCTGGATTTATGCACAATGCATTTATTTCCATGTAAGCTACTGCAACACTTTAGCCAAGCACCAAACAGGGATCATAACTGATACACATGAACATATGAAGCCTTCAACATTTAATAGGTAAGCCAAACTAGAAGGAAAATAAATCTGTATTGACTAAGAGTGATGCAAATGGAGGGTGAAGAATGCTTAAGCAAGAAACAACTCAGCATATAAATCGTATCACACTCAGGCTACTGTAGTCCTACAGCTAACTGAATTTTCTGAGACCACAACAAAGGCAATAAATGATCCAGAGCATTCAAAACCTGTGTCTGATGCCTATCATACTATTTGACTGTCAATTCCCATCAGAATTTTCATGAGCTTTTATTAAGACAAAGAGATTTTGCTGTTCACAGTTATTTCTGCTGCTGGCAAGAAATAATCCCATCTAAACTTTCAATGCTGTCTTTGCCCCATTGGTAGAGAAGCCAGCAAGGATCTCAGGAAATGAGCTGAGCTGATGTATCTGGAATTGCCCTACTCAGGCCTTTTCTAAGACTGCTTCACCCAGAAGACTTAGGCTGCTGAAATACTGCCAGGAAGAACACTTTTAATGGGCTTTTGGAGTAAAAGAGAAGCCAAAGAACATAGAGCAACTCTGAATATGCTTCTCAGAACTCGCTTTGCCGAGGTGAGATGTAAATTCTTCACTAATCACAACTTCCTACAGGCTAGCTAGCCTCAAGTCAAGTTTACGTAGGTGAAAACAGGCCATCAGGACAATGCTCAGTCCAATTTCTACTGGAGCAGTGTCTATAACAACAAATGCCCCACCACAGCAGCAGTATTTGTCAGGAAGCTCTTTCTAACAACTTGTTGTGTTAAGTACTATAGGAACAACCCAAAACACGAGAGAAAGACTCTGGACTTTGCACCTATAATCAATAATAAACTGAATGTTGTTCTTTAATACTTCAGGCTTCAACAGACTTGGACAGCAAAAGTCAGAATACATCAGCTACAGAAGAATTTTTGTGTCCTTTACAAAGAGCAGCCAAATTAGACTCAGACAGGACAGAAATTCACCAGTTTGGCAGGAAGGTGTATGCCAAGAGTAGCTCTTGTGTAAGAGCTGACTTTGCTTTACTGCATCAGATAGATCTGAATTGAGTAGATGGACTGGAAAGCACCTTCTAGTTTATTGTCCTGCCTGTGAGTGTTAGAAGATGTTTAGGGAAAGGATAAATAAACAATGTAAATGCTGTTCAGGGCCCCGAGGGAAGCAACAGGCCTTAAGAGCAGTCTCAAGTGGGCTGCAAACCTATACTGTTGGCCAGCAAGCCCAGGAGCTGTATTTAGCCTCACAGCAGGGCTTAATCCTTGCCTGTTTCAGGAACACCTGTCTCTGGCCCTCTGGCCTGTTGTTCCTGACTGGAACCCTGAACCTGTTCTGGATGTGGATCATTACTTGCTTTGTCTGAGAATGCTGATGGACAAGGCTGCTCAGTTCTGCTTGGATGCTGGGCTGATGAGGGCACAGCTTGGCTTCAGGCTCCTTCTGCCTTCTGGAGCATTCCCACACTTGCTGCTGCTCCCTGACAATGCTGTAGCTGTGCCTCCACAACCTTTCAGCATTTCTCCTTTGTAGGCTCCTTGAACTGGAAGACTCAATCCACATCACAGTGGCCATGGCATTAATAATGTTTTAATGACTTTCCTTGACCCTATTCTTTAAGGTGGTTGTATATAAACCACCTTAGACTCCCAGAAATCTTGGAAAGGCAAAAAAATCTGCCAGAATGGTAAAAGAAAAAGCATCTACTAAGCATACAGAAAGAAATAATTACTAATATCAAACCTGTAGCAGCTATTACTTGTTACATGGACATGTTTTGCAGTATGGCAAAGCTGAAAAAAATTTGGGTGGAGCTTGAAGGAACATATGTATGGTCTTCAATATAGGTAGATAAATACATCTAAGGACATGAATATCAAATCCCAGAGGTTGCACTTAGCTGATCAATCTATGTCAATCTCTCCAAACACACACTCAATGCTTTTCAGTGCATGTTCTTGACCAGATGATCCATGAACAGCATTGGACAAAATATCTTGAGCAAACTGAGCTCGAATCGACTCAGGAAAGTTCTCTTTTGCCACTTTTGGATCTGTTGGACCCATTAATTTCCTCCACTCTTCAACAGCATTTTCCTTCGTTAAGACCATTATCACCGACGGACCCCTGTAAAAATCAGCACAAGGAAGCTCTCACACTGCTCCAAGGTGCAGAATGACCTTGGCTTCAGAACTGCCACAAAGGGTTATGATGAGCATTTATGCTGTCAGAATTTCATTAAACTACTTATATTTCTAAATTGGTTTCTGAGTGTCTGAGGTATTTTTTAAAGACACTGTCCTGTACTTGAAAGCCAAAAGGATTTGAATGATCAGCTATTTGGATTTCATACAATCATAGA
>VWYK01068891.1:0-20327 GCA_013399775.1 Semnornis frantzii
AGCTTGTGCTGGCATTAAGGTTGTAAATATATAAATGTGATAAATTCTAAATCATCCTTCAAATGCAAACCTAGATTTTCAGCCACAATAAGCAACCTACATGTACGTGCTGTTACTGGGTGGACTATCCTTTTCCCTGGTTGCAGCAGCCAGTCCTGTCTGTACATGTCCTTTATGAAAGGAGCAATGTAAACCTCCTTTCAGTTCTCCTGAATTTCTTGATTGAGTCATACCAAATTTCCTTTCACATCTTATTAGCTAATTACCTTGTGTTTCATAAGGCCCTTGTGGATCTCCTAAAAACTTATTCACTTTGTCAGTATGACCAGTTTTCCTTCAACCCTGTTTTCCTTTCAGACTGATTTTTCTGCGTGGGTTCTCTGTGCTGCTCTGAAACTGTAATCAACTGTAGGCACGTTTCTCCTGCTTAGCTGCTGCCATTACCTTCCCTGCTCTGACAAAGGAGATGGAGCATGTGTTGGTATTATCAGCCTGGCTTTTTAACTACAGGCTGAGCATGCAAGCAATGATGGTGCCAACTCAGGAAATTCAAAGCTCCACTTCTGAGCCTTCTCTTACTTTTAGGCATGCTCTGTCATAGCTTGAAGGCAAGATGATTTAACCATCCTAGTCTGTGCCTAGAGGAAGATGTCACAACGGAAAGCCACTTTTGAGGGAGCCAAGACAGAGTGTTAAAGTCTGATTAGGATTTTTTTCATGGTGAGTCTGAGTGGTGTTGGCAACATTCATTTGAAGTTCCATTAATACATGAGGTTCAGAAGACTGTGTCACAGATCTCCGCTCATGTTTTTCACTAAGCATCATGGTCTAGTGCAGGCATCAAAGAAGGATGAAATTTGACCTTGCAGTAGAGCTGATTTATAGCTGTCAGACTGGATGAGTGTTGCATCTCTTCTACCCCAGCCTCAAGCCTTCATCTCTCAGCTCCCTCACTTCCTTGTGTTGGATCTAGTAACCACATGGTGCAGTTCAACTAATCTCGGAAAGAATTGTTTCAAGTTAGCCAGGCCAGCAAACTAGGCCAGTGATCCAGAGAAGGGACACAGCCTCCTCTTTATAGTGTAACTGACTGTGCAGTCATTTTGACTTTTCAGGTAGGAAGCCAGGGGATTTCTCCCAAGCATTTAAATGTGTGTCACTGCTTATATTTGCCCACAATATAAATGTGTGTCTAAGACAAGAACTCAAAGGAGAAAAGTGAGTTATTTACATGCAACTGTTTTGGGACACATGTCTTTTAGAGGTGCTCTTGTAAGTCATTGCCTAGTGCTGCAAGCCTTCCACTTGCAGAAATAATATTTGGTCAGGTAATGTGCCTTAGGGAGCACAATTCAAATAAGAATAGCTTATGGAATTCATTTGTTTTAACCTCCTGTCTCACTTCCTTGAAAATTTCTATACTGAAAATTGTCTCTTTCAAGCAATTCTGCATCTAAATGTCAGGTTTTTGTTTTGTTTGTTTTTCCTGTCACTGTAATTTTGTTAACACAATCTCTTTACACTATCAACAATATGCCCAGGCATAGTAAATTAATGAACAATTTCAGACATCAAGACATGGCTTCTCATATATGATGATCTGTAAGAAAAGTTCAGCTGTAGCAGACATGGGATGTTTATCTATCCACATAAGCACATCTCTGTTTCTGCTGCTTATGTAAGCTGCTGAAAGTAGGTCTGGCATGACTAACACTACACTTCCTCTCTGTTTCAAAGAGGCTTGATTTCATCAGATTGTTACTGTAAATGAAGCGCTAAAACCAGAGCACACTGAAATGCACATACCACAAGAGGCTCAAATTCACTGGCCTCTAGGAAAGCCTGTTACAGTTGCTCAGTTCACTGGTAAACATCCTAAACAATACTCTAGCTCAGAAAATGCAAACATGATCAAAGGATGGAGGTGTTTGTCTTCTTGATCTCTTCACACAAACAATATAACCTAAGCCTCATGAGTACAGCTTGCTGCTGTGGCTGTGAGGGGGAGGAGACAGCCTGCAGACAGTCTAATGGGGCTATCTCACACTGTAATGGATTTGTATTAATTACTAAACAAATACATTTCCCACACTTTTTCTGGATATTGATGTTATTAATAACTATTAAGTGCTGCATTTTTCTGTGCTACAGGATCAAAATGCAAATCACGGCAGCTTCAGCATTCCAATTAAAACTCAAAAACTAATTGAAGCAAATTTCTTTACCAGCATGACATAACTTCCTTAACTCTTTTTAAACTTATCTCAGAACACTCCAGACAAAGTAATGCTTTTTTCCCCCTGAGGAAAAAGTTGATCTTTAAAACTCACTGCACACGAGGGGCGTTTTCTGTTTGGGTCATCCCATTCTGTGGGAATCCCCTTCAATCAGCAGGAGAGGCTTCCTCTGTAGCGGCACTGAGCTAATGAATTCCCAAACAACTACACATCTGTCTTATTGCTGGAGCTGATGATTTTGGTGAGATAATGAAGAACATCAGGTTCTACAAAGAGCTAGTGAGAAGTCAGGCTCCAAAGGTGCTGGTCTGGAAAACCTATGCCCATGTACCTAGCTTATCATGGGTCTCGCTGCTGGAGTTGCCAGCATGCAGCTGCTTGAGTCTGCAGGCCACAAGCAAACTCAAGCATTTCTGACAGCTCTAAGTGCTACTGGTAGCTGTGGGTGCTCCTGTTTTCCTGCAGGGTGAAGTCTGTGAAGTCTGTTCTACACAGCATTTCCTTCTGCATGCAGGCACCGCTGCAGCCCAACTGCCGTGACACTGGCTGGTTGTGCAGCAGTTTGCACACACTTTTTTTTCCAGTTGGTTTCCTGGTTTCTCTTTCCCCTGCTCCCCCTTATCCATAGACCTTCCCCAGCCTTCCCCTAGGACCCCTTCAGATACTGGAAGGCTACTATAAGGTCTTCTTGAAACCTTTTCTTCTGCAGGCTGAAGAGCTCCATGAGGCCGTGTTTCTTTTGATGCAGCCCAAGACATATTTGGCCTTCTGGGCTGTGAGCATACAGTATCAGCTCGTGTCTAGCTTTTCATTCACCAGTACTCCCAAATCCTTCTCCACAGAGATACCAGATTTAAGAGGCCATCCCTCATCCACTGATGGCGAAAACCATGTATTTTGATAAGCATTTTTTCCATGAAGGCACAACTAGTCATTCTGACTTCCATCCAAGGTCTTGAAATGGCAGGACAAGAGGCAATGAGTTTAAACTGGCAGAGATTGAAACTGGATATTAGGAGGCAGTTCTTTCCAGTGATGGTGGTGAGGCACTGGCACAGGTTGCCCAGGGAGGTTGTGGCTGCTCCCTCCCTGAAGGTGTTCAAGGCCAGGTTGGAGGAGGCCTTGAGTGACCTGTACTAGCGGGAGGTGTCCCTGCCTAATGCAGGAGGTTGGAACTAGATGATCCTTGAGGTCCCTTCCAACCTTACCATTCTATGATTCTAACAGCCTGCTAGTCTCTAAGAAAGTGGGTGTTTGGTCTTTGGCCTAATAAGTAAGAGAGAGACCAGGTGAAGCAAAACCAAAAGCCTGCAGTTTCCTGTCTGGTTTGGCAAAGGTAAAACACACGTGATCTGTTATGGGGTTTCTCTAATACGCATCTTTCAGTGCAAGAGCGTGATCCCAAATCTGGGGTTTTTTAACCTGGTATAAAAAAAAAAAAATCATCAACACAGAGTTGAAATATTTGTTATACTCCAGTTCTGCACAGAAAAGTGTGCTGGGTGGTAACTTCAAAAATCCAGCACACCAGTCAGTGAGACAGTCATTCTCTTACACAACTGGAATTATCATACTCATTGTTCATCATGCTTTTACTGGTCATTATAGTGCTTGTCTTAAAGCTGATTGATGTATAGTTTTTTCACCTTTATTTAAAGGTGTAGTAGTTTTGAATTTTGTGTAAACTCAGTGGGCAGGGGTCTTTGAGTGGATGCAAGTGTCCTAAGTTTTAGAGGTGTAGTTTTCATATTTTATTGTCTTATAATTAGCTAAGGCAACTAGAGAAGCTATTTCTCCATCATTTCAGTCCAACCAAGCTTTTTGTTTACTTCATATCCAGTTACAGTTCCTGTTCCAACCTGCTTTGAATAATTGCTGTCTACACAATGGATGCTACAACAGTGTGTTCTTAGGGACCCTTCATCCCTGTTACATGGGTTCAAAAGAGACTCATCAGGATTGCCTAGTTTTGGGTAAAATTTCAACTACTCTCGACATCAAAGGTAGACGGAAATCCCACTTCAGAATTCCTGTTTTGAGTTTCTCTTTAATATACTTAAGTTTCCTCTGTGAACCAGAACTTCATTAATGCGTGAAACAGAGATTTCACCAGAATCAACATGCCTTCTGAGCATCCCATTTTGCTATTTAGGTTTCTATGAATGAGCAATTCCCAATGACTTTCCCAGTTACCTTTTTTGCTACCTGCCACCACAAGTCACGGCTAAGAGAGTGTGATCAAAATTCCTTCGGTGGCTTCAGACATCATTACTAAAGGATCTTTGTCTCGATATAGGCTTGACCCTGGGGAAATCCCAAAATTAAGCTTTTGGAGCGTCGGGTTACAGTAGAATAAGGCTGAGTCACTCTTCCCAGAAGGGTTCAAAAAGAGGTCAGACAAGTTAATTGCAGAGAAAACTGGCTCAACTGAACTCCTTCCATCTCTATCATCCTCTCACAGGATGACTTATTTTTATAACCAAACAATCAACCAGTTAGCTTTTCACCACTTGCTTCTTCCTCTCCTTTACATCTACTCCTTTCTATCTGTCAGCATTAAAAGGCTCCGACTGAGATTTTGGTCATTTTATTGTTTCTCCCTGCAAAAGGAGGAAAAGCTTGAAAAGATAAGAGCAGGCCACACAGGGCTAAGAGAAAGGGAGAAGTCTCTCTTTCGATTGAGGAGGACCTGAACTGCAGCAAAGTGTTTCATCCAAGCTACTTGGCAGACAAAGCTGTACAGCTGGTGCTCTGAGTGCTAGATACTCTTGCTGTGCTTCTCTGCTTTCCTTTCATCAGAAATCTGATCGCACCGGTGTGAATTTTGCTCAGAGAGCCTTCAGGCAACCTATATATAATCTTTATTAATATTAAACCTAAGTTTGCATGGTTTCCCCCATTGGCAGTCTTTGTAGCCAGAGTCCTGCTGACTGCTCAGTCCTGCACTAATAAAAACAGATTTTCTCTCTGAAGTGCTTAAAATGATGTTGACTTTCTTTGTTCAGGAGATAATGTGAAATATGCTTCTGCTTTATGGTGCTTGTAACTAAAGTAGTGTTGAATCTCATTAAAAAAAAAAAACAAAAAACAAACATGTTCCCACCTACTTAATTATTCTAAAACAATTGCTTTATTAAAATGAAATAGTTATAATTTGGAAGAAATGCTGCCTCCCAGCGTCACCTCCACATTTCAAATGACACAACAGTGTCAGTTAAAGGCGTGTGGTTAGATTTAACCACGGGCTGATGTTAGGCTAGATGCACCCAGAGAAAGCTGGGAGACCTCGACCACTTAACGGCAAGATTTCTCACATCAACCGCACGCCGCCAATACACACGCAGCCCTCGGCGTCTGCCAGCGAGTCCACACCGCATGCGGCGGCAGGGGCAGCCTGTGGGGCTGCGCCACAGCCCGCGGGGCCTCGGCAAATGAATTCCTCAGACGTTCCTCGCCTGCTCCTGGGGTGCCTGAGGCACGACGAGCCACCACCCTCCGCTACCTCGGCACTCTCCAGGACTGAAGGCGGAGCCGATGGCGGGCTCTGCCTCTCCGTAGGCGGGGGCAGAGGCGGAGCGAGGCCAGACCGGAGCGGCCGTTTCAGTCCCCGCCAGCACCGGGAGTCGAGACGGAGGTGTGAGGTAGTCCCGTTAAACCAGTCCCTCGCCGGCCCCGCTCCTCAGGGACCGGTAAAGAGCCTCTGGCAGTGAGCGGGGCCGGGCCATGCCTTGTTGGACGCTGCTCTCTTCCCATCTCCTCCATCTCTTCCTCCTCGGCTTCGTCCGGGCCTCGGGCGCAGGTGGGTGTGGCGAAGTGCGGTGCTCTGTGCAGTCGCGGCAGGGCACTGCACCCCTCCGGGGCGCCTCCTGCTCGGCGGGCTTCCGCGCACGGCAGGCTGCGGAAGCCTGTGGGGTGGGGGATAGGGCCGGTGTTGCCTTACAGGCGACTTGGCGGGGAGCAGCCGGAGTTGTCAGATACCGGAACCACAGCGGGAGGGAGGCGAATTTCACCCTTTAATGACTCACAGAACTGGAAGGGACCACAAAAGATCATCCCGTTCCAAACCCCTATGGGCGGGGACACTTTCGACTGGATCAGGTTGCCCAGAGCCTCATCTCAGCCTGGCCTTGAAAGTATCCAGGGATGGGGCTTTCACCACCTCCCCGAGCAACCTGAAGGAGGATAAGCCCAGGTTTCTCCTGCTAACCGCGGGGTTGCAGCGGCTGGTAAAACGTGCCCGTGCGTGGGCTGCCGCCGGCTCCTGTCCGGGCGGAAGATGGCCCGGGGCCGGCTGCCGTGCGCAGGGCAGCATGGCCGCGAACAGGCCTCTGCGAGAGGAGGATAAAACCTGCACCAGTCCAGTCTTGAGCGAGACTGATATGGTAAGTCATTGATGAGGCTGCAGTTTGGGATGCGGCACCCCTTCATCAGCCGTACTTGGATGTCCTTAGTTTTAATTGTGTGAACCGACAGCTTAGGTGAGATAGAATTTATACTCCTGTCTAAATGAATTGTCTTAATGGGAGAGTTTCCTCTTCAGGTCAGATCTGAGCTGTAGCTCACGAATATAATCCTGGCTTTTGTCTGTATCCCACCAAGTGTGGAAGGGCTGCAGTCACCATGGAGATATTGAATACAGCGTGGTCCTTGTTCAGGCACACGGGTACCTCTGTGAGTTCAGCATATCTGCTGTCATGTTTCGTCCTGTTCATTGAGGCCTGGCTGCCCGGCCTGTGACTGGTGAACCCTGTGAGGCTCTTTGGCTGTCTGGGAGCTGTTTCAGGCCTGCAGTCTTGTGGCTGATTCAAGAGAGCAAGTGCCCATGGGTGGGTTGAGCTTCTGTAGCAAATTGAGATGCCACACTTTGAAATCTGAGCGAAAAGAATAGCCAGCTGTAGTCACTCATCCCCACCTGGCCACATGCTTCTGCTGCTCACCTTTTGCAGGCTTTGGTGCTTGCCTCACAGTATAAGAAGTGAGTTTGGTACAACAGGGCAACAGAATTCTATGAAAAAATCTCCTTTTTTACCATTTAGCAAAATGATGTGTTCTAAGGCTGGTGCAGGGGAAATCATTCAGGAGTAGAGGCTGCAAAACCAATGGCTAGGTCAGGCTGAGGTGCTTTCACTAACTTGTGGCTTCACACTCTGTTGTGTGAAAGCTCTGACTTGCGGCTTGAAGGGTCAGGAAGTCTCTGCATCAGGAAAAAGGCAATCTTGAGTGTTGCTTGGCAGACACCTTAAAAGAAGTGGTTCAGTGAGAGTACATCCCAGACAGAAAGGATAGGGATTTGCTGCCTTTCACTGAGGTAGGCAGAGTTTTTCTAGGATACTGGCAATATGTAGATTTTTTTTTTTTTCCCTGAAATGTGCATTTTGTTAATTTAGGTCACACAAGTTAATGAGCATAATGGAATTTAGTGTGTGATTTCAGAAATTTAAGTACCTTTCTTTGTCACGTTGAAATGTCTAACCAAAAGACAAATGTGTTCCTTTGATGTACTGTAGAAGCAGCTCTTCAGTGCAGTAGTAAGTGCCTTGTGGTGAACAGCATCTTGATGTCGAAATACAGAGCCATAGCTTTGATATTTTTTTCAGTGTTTTTGAAGCTGGTAGAGGAAATGATCTGTTTCCGAATGCTCATATAAGGCAAAATAATCTTCTCCCCCTTGACTGAGGAGAAGAACCAGCTGCCCTTATCCTCTATTACTTTTTTTTTTCCTGAAAGAAAGAAAAAAAAAATCTAGTCCATGATTACTGATGGTGTGAGATACCTTGCCACATGCCACACCAGCAGTGAGAGTGGGAGAAACAATGTGCATGACTGTAAAGTAGAAGCTTTTAAATGAAGAAAAGGCTAGTTAGTAGCCCTTAAAATATGCAAGAGATTATTAGTTGTTTAGATAACATTTGGAACTGTCAGGAATCTCAAACAGCTTTGCAATGCTGAGTGAGCCATCTGTGTTTACTTGAGAGCACTGCTTAAAAATTTGAGGCTAAGAAACTAGTAATATACCTAATTAAAACTTTTGTTTTGTGTTTTGGACTTCAAGTTTAATGCAGCTTTTTGAAGATGTGTGTTTTTTCCTGTACATTGAGAATGCTAAGAGCCTGGCATGACAGCTTTTCCGAAAGATAGTCCTGTCACCATCAATGTGCTGTCTAGTGCTATGTATTAAAATCAGATGCAGACATCAAAATGAAAATGCTTGTTAAGGTTATCCTCATATTCCCAAAAAAGAACTGTGGACAGAATTTAGGTTAAAGAATTGATTTTATTTATGTAAAAATAAACAAACCATACCTTAGGAGACTATTTTCTTAAGAAGAAAAAAATGCAAGTTTTATCATGCCATGTCATGGTTGCCTTGGAGCTTAGGACCTGTTGATCCGGTGTGTTTAATGGTGTAAGGGGATCACTACATCGACAAATGCAAGTCAAGTGTAAAAGGAAAACCTTTCTCCTTTTTAGGACAGGCAGGCATTGAAGCTGTTGCCCAGCAAGGCTATGCAGGATCTATTCTTGGAGCATTCCAAGACCTGTGTGGGCAAAGCCCTGAGGAGCCTGGTCTGATGGCAGAGCTGGCCTTGTTCCCCTTCCCACCTAAGTGACTGCAGTACAGTTAAAAGTGTGGGGCCTTTTCTAGTTTTAGAGACATTTGATAACTGTGTTTTCCTGTCTTCCTTAACCCAGCCTACTTTCTTTTGGGTATCCCCAATTCCCTGCCATTGCTCTCCTTGTCTTTCAGTGTTTTAATGGTTCTCCAGCCTGCTGTTCTGCCTTGTTTGCCAGCTAACATTTCCCTCTAGATTCTACCCCACTTCTCATCTACCTTTCTTCATCCACTCCTGATTCCACGTCTCTTGGTTCTCTGCCATTTTGCTCAGCTGCCTTCCCTTCCTCCATTTGATTTTTCTATTGTGTCGCTCCCATCTTAGTGCCTGGGCTTTGGCTGTGCACCAGTCCTGATAAACAGGTTCCTCTTCCATTCTGCTTGGGTGAGCAACTAGAAACACATACTAGAAACACAGCTCTTTCCTTTCTGCTTCCACACTGCTTGCCTCATTGCAGCCTTTGTTCACCCCTATGTTCAGAGCATGTCTGAATTTGAATGGACATGTCCACTAGCAGAGGGCATGCCTGTAACAGAGGTTTCTCTCCTTTTCTGCATTGTGAAATGGGCTTCAAAGCTGACAAAACTTGAAGCTTTTAGGTGGAACTGTACCCCAGTTTGTGAATGTTTAAGTATTTTGTTTTTACCTGGTTGTTGGAAAGTTTCAGTAAAGTGACCTCCATGTTTTCAAGCAAGTTAGTAGGGGGCAGATTGTCAGAAAAAAGCTGTTAACACAGTAAAATGTGAGACACACAATTGAAATAAATGAGCTTTTGTAATGACATTTATCAGTGGACCATAACTTGCTGCTTTTTGGGGAGCTGGGTGGGGTTATCATTTTGTGCTGGTAGACTCAGTACTTTCAGTGCTGTGGTCTGTATGGAGTAAATAAAAGCAGTAAGTTGCAATTCAGTGCTTTGTGGATAGCAGAGACTTAAGTGTACTGCACCTAGAAATGAAATGAGGAGGAGTGTTTTTTCCTATAAAGTAGTGAATATGTGATGCATAGTGATGTATCTATTATGATCAGTTACTGATCTATGATCAGTTACTATATACTTGAATACGGTAACTTTGACCTGAATGCAGGCTTTTGACAGTCTCCTGTAACATCCTTGTGAGCAGGCTCAGGAAGCATGGGATAGAAGAGCAGACAGTGAGATGGATTAAAAACTGGTTACACAATAGAGTGCAAAGAGTGGTGATTAATGGTGCCAAGTCCAGCTGGAGAGGTGTAACTAGTGGAGTCCCCCAGGGATCAGTGATGAGTTCAGTCCTGTTCAATATCTTCATCAGTGACATTGATGAGGGGACAGAGTCTGCTTAGCAAGTTTGCTGACGATCCCAAACTGGGAGGCTTAGCTGACATGCCTGAAGCAACCATCCAGCAAGACCTGGACAGACTGGAGAGCTGGGCAAGGATATTCAGCAAGGATAAGTGCAGAGTTCTGCACCTTGGAAGGAATAACAAACTGCACCAGTGCAGGCTGGGAGGTGATCTGCTGGAAAGCAGCTCTGTGGAGAAGGACCTGGAAGTCCTGGTGGACAACAAGCTATCCATGGGACAGCAATGTGCCCTTGTGGCCAAGAAGGCCAATGGGATCCTGGGGTGCATTAAGAGGAGTGTTTCCAGCAGGTCAAGAGAGGTTCTCCTCCCACTCTGCTCTGCCCTGGTGAGACCTCACCTGGAATATTGCACTCAGTCTCCAGCTCCCCAGTTCAGGAGGGACAGGGATCTACTTGAAAGAGTCCAACAGAGGGCTGCGAAGGTGATTAAGGGGCTGGAGCACTGCCCTATGAGGAGAGGCTGAGGGACCTGGGAATTTTTTANACTGTGATCTGTTGTCTGTAATGCTTTAACAGTTATTTTCATTCCTCTTCTTGCTTTAGAATCTTCTCATCATTTACCAGCACCAAAGGATGTGAGAGTTTATTCCTATAACTTTCATAGCTCACTGAGGTGGTCTCCTGTTGAAGTGAATAGAGGCTTGGTGTTGTATACAGTCCATTTTAAAACGTAAGTAGGCAAAGCTAAACCCAGTCAAACTGATGTTTTAATCCAGTACCACAATTGGTTTAAAAACAAAACAAAACAACAACAAAAACCCAAACAAAACACACACACACAAAAAAAAAAGCACCCACCAAAAAAACACCCAACAAACAGAAACCCCAAAGTCAGCTAAAAATTAATAAGCAACTGAAAGAATTGTCTATTAGTTGTTACAGATGTTTTTATATATGTCTTAAAATAGATTCTGAAGATGGATGATCTCTTAGCCTGTGATATTTCCACTAAACTGACCTAAGATGGAAGATGTGAAGAGCACCAAGAAATGTTGCACGTTTTCCTGTATAATTTTAGCCTTAACGAAGTCTCTCTTAGTAATTTTATTTTTCCCCAAGTACTGAGGGGATGCAGATGCTGAGAAGTCCATGGAATTAAACCTGCATAAAAATGATAGTTTCATGACCTATTCTGTTGTTACAAAAGTTGTCTAGGTGAGAGGCATCATATTTTAGATAGTTGTGCTGTTCTCCTGGGGCTTTATTTGTGCTTTGTTTTGCATTGCAGAGGGGCCTTTAGCCAGTGGGATGAGATGAACTGCACACGTATCTCCCAGACCGAATGCAGCTTCCCCTGGTCACTGAAGGAGCGGCGCTGGACTGTCGTGTTGCGTGTGAGGGCTGAGCTAGGGCCAGTGACTTCTGACTGGGTGGAAACCGATCCATTTGTGGCAGAAAGAAACAGTAAGTTCTGCTTATGATTTCAGTGTCTCTCAAATGAGATTTCTTTGATAAATGTGTTTGTTGTCTGCTCGAAGCCTTTTGTACAAAAGCCAAGTGAGAGAACTGTAGATGTTCAGTTAACTACAAGGCCTTGGTGTGTTACTAGAAATTTGGTACTACTTAGTTTCTCTGTAGTGAGGTTCTTCTGGTGTGCTCTTTCGACAGGTATCAAAAGACAAACAGAGAAGTTTCCTCGGGTAGTTGAGTCTTATAAGAACTACAATGTGTATTATGCTAGAGAGTTTTCCATTTTCATATTTCCCCACTTAGCACTGCCACATACACCCCTTGATTTCTGGTAGCCAGAGTACAAACTACCTGTTTCTGTTGAACAATCACAGAATCACAGACTCATCCAGGCTGGAAAGGACCTCCAAGATCATCAAGCCCAGACACTTTGTCCACTCCACCAAGTCTGTCATTACACTAAGTCCCCAAGCACCAGATCTATGTGGTTTTTAAACATATCCAGGGATGGTGAATCAACCACCTCCCTGAGCAGCCCATTCCAGTGCCTGACAACCCTTCCAGTGAAAAAAAATTTTCCTGGTGTCTAGCCTAAACCTCCCCTGGTGCAGCTTGAGGCCATTCCGTCTCACCCTATTATTAGTTACTTGTGAGAAGAGAACCAGTGCCTACCTCTCTACCACCTCCTTTCAGGTAGAGAGCAATAAGATCTCCCTTCAGCCTCCTTTTTTGTAGAGTAAACAGCCCCAGTTTGCTCAGCTGCTCCTCACTGGACCTGTTCTCCAGGCCTTTCACCAGCTCAGTAGCCCTTCTCTGTGCCCACTCCAGTGCCTTGATGTCCTTCCTGCACTGTGGTGCCCAAAACTGAACACAGTACTCAAGGTGTGGCCTCACCAATGCTGAGTACAAAGAGACAATCACTTCCCTGGTCCTGCTGGCCACACTAATTTTAATATAAGCCAAGATGCCATTGCCCCTCTTGGGTCATGCTGGTTCATATTCATCTGCCTGTCAGTCAGGATCCCCAGGGCCTTTTCTGCCACACAGCTCTCCAGCCATTCTTCTCCAAGCTCATATGGGGTTGTTGTGGCCCAGGTTCAGGGCCTGGCACTTGGCTGTGTTGAAGCTCATACTGTTGACCTCAGCCAATCAGTCCAACCTAGCCAGGTCACTCTAGAGCCTCCCTACCCTCAAGCAGATTAACACTCCCACCTAATTTCATGTCATCTGCAAACTTAATGAGGGTGCACTGTTTTTACTGTTGTTACCCTTCTTTAGTATGCAAGCAGCTGTGAAATACTCTAATATTTGCATAAGAGGTTTCTTTTTAGGTACTTCAGTGCTTTACAAATGCTTACAAGCTTAACTTGTGGAAGAGGTTGAAGATACAAAAGATAAATGACTAATGAATGTACATGACCTGTAATCAACGAATTACTTTACAAGAGGAGGTCATCATCTTTATCTGATAGGACAGATAGAGGCATCAAAGCAAGGAGGGGGGAAACTATTCCTCCTCCAATCTATTGACCCAGATAGTAAGTTTTTTGGAGAACAAGGAATATGTGTCAGGGTATATGAAGAAAAATTAAATTAGACAAAACAAACCCACCAAAATTGTATCACCATTAACTACAGATAAGTTTGGATACATTCTAGATAATATTTAGTGAATTGCCAGGGAAAGTTAACAAGAAAGTTGTTTTTTTCTTTAAAGTACATTGTTTCATTTATACTTTCAAGTCTTTTTGCTTAGATTTGAAATGAAATAGGTATCTTAAATGTATTAAGTAGATGAGAAAATGTTGTATCCCTTTTCTCAAGAAAAAGCTGACAGTGTTTAGCGTTGTTTGCTGAAAATATCTAAGTAAAGCTGAAAACAGTGCGATGAGCTTTCTGCATTCCTGAGGTTCACTGCTCTTCCTGTGTTTATTTTCAGCTACTATAGGGCCCCCTCAAGTGAAGAATGTGATTGAGAACTCTGACTCCCTTCTCATTAGTGTCTCCCCACCTTTTGGATCTGAAGCAGGCGAATTCCTCCAGTATCATGTGTCCTACTGGGAAAATGCAACACATGCTACTGTAAAAGTAAGAATCCTTTCCAATGTATTTTATTTGTAATGCCTTGGTGACTAAGAGACATGAGTCAGTGTCAGTGAAACAGCAGGAATGGAGAAGAAAAGCTAACTTTTTTTTTCCTCAAGCAGTGAAGGTCAGCATTTGGTGTCTTGAAAAATAATATGCTCTTGGTGTAAATATCACATGTATTATGAAACTTTCAAAACCATCATTTTTTTACACCATATGAAATGAAGGTTAAATCACATTGCAGATTAAGGGGAAGAATCCACAAAGGTTCTGATCTTTGCTAAGGAAGTTTGTAATACTATGAAATATCTTTCCTTATTTCCTGTGCTGGGCTTGTTTGTGCTGGCAGCTTCACTAACAGGCATCTTTGGCTTAATGTTGCCTATTCCTAAGGCAGAGAAAGGCAGAATTATTAGAAACAGGTTGGAGGCAGCTGGCATGAGCTGTCCCTGTTCATATTGACACTTAAAGGTGTCTTTGTGTCCCTATGCTGCTGTTTGGGACATCAGTAGTTGGATTATCTGGACTTTGACAAAAAAGCCTTTGACATCTGCTGTAGCAAAGCTGGTAGGCCAAGGCTTGGACAGAGGCACTCAGTGCTGGGTTAAGAACTGGCTGGAGGACTGGGCCCAGAGAGTGGTGATGAATGCTGTCACATCCAGTTGGCGGCCAGTCACTAGTGGTGTCCCCCAGGGATCAGTGCTGGGCCCAATTCTTTTAATATATTTACTGGTAATCTGGATGAGGGGATTGAGTCCACCAATAGGAAGTTTGTAGATGACATCAACTTGGGAGCAAGTGTTGATCTGTCAGAGGGTAGGAGGGCTCTGCAGAGGGGCCTAGACAGGCTGGATAGATGGGCAGAGTCCAACAGCCTGAGTTTTAACAAGTCTAAGTTTCAGGTTCTACGCTTTGTCCACAACAATGCCATGCAGGTTGGGAACAGAATGTCTGAAGAGCAGCCAGGCAGAAAGGGACCTGGGGGTATTGGTCAACAGCCAAATGAACGTAAGCCAGCAGTGTGCCCAGGTGGCCAAGAAGGCCAGTGGCATCCTGGCCTGTATCAGGAATAGTGTGGCCAGCAGGACTAGGGAAGCCCTTCTGCCCCTGTACTTAGCAGTAGTTGGGCCACACTTTGAGTACTGTGTCCAGTTCTGGGCCCCTCAATTTAAGAAAGGTGTTGAGGTCCAGAGAAGGGCAACAAGGCTGTTCTGAGGGGGCTGGAGCACAAGCCCTATGAGAAGCAGCTGAGGGAGCTGGGGTTGTTTAGCCTGGAGAAGAGGAGGCTCCGCAGGGACCTTATCACTGTCTACAACTGTCTGAAAGGAGGTTTAGGCTGGGCTTTAGGAAGAAGTTCTTTCTGTGAAGAGTGATTGGCATTGGAATGGGCTGCCTGGGAAGGTGGTGGAGTCACCATCCCTGGAAGTGTTTGAAGAAAAGGCTGGATGAGACACTTAGTGCCATGGTTTAGTTGATTAGATGGTGTTAGGTAGTGGGGTATTACTTGATGATCTTGAAGGTCTTTTCCAACCTGGTTAATTCCAGGTGATCTCTGATTCCGTGTTTGTATTCTTGACAGGCTAGTGTTGCAGGGGAGGGATTAAGTTACATTAGGAGAAAAAAAAAATCAAACCAAGGTAATTCTAAAATGAAATTTTTAAAAAACAGAAGCAGAAAAAAAAACCCTTTAAAACCCCTTCTGTTTCAAAGACATTGCTAAATCTGAAACTTCTCCACTTCCTTCCTCTCTTGCACCAGTGTGTGTTTTTCAGACACCCATAAAATACCCTTATGTTTGAGATTCAGAAAAGAAATCACTCTTGTATGCCTTTGTAGGTCTCACTGAAGCACTTATCCTAGCCCCTAACAGGTTAAAAATTCACAAAGACTGTGGTGACCACATGGAGACTGTAGAGGTTTTGCACTGACCATCAGCTTTTTTATTCTTCAGTAGAAAGAGCTGAGATGGAGGAGACTCTTCACTGAACTACACTTCTGTCAGCCTTCTCTGGTGGTGGAGGCACTTCCCGTGGCTTGTTTTTCCCTCCCCTTACTATATTGTGCTCTCTGCCTGAGTTCTTACAGAAACTGTGTCAAAGCATGCAGCACCATATCGTGGGTAAAAGGAGACCCTGCATCAGTGTTCATGGCTTTAGAGATGATTTTAAGTGGTCAGGCTTAATTAACTTAAAAGTAATGACATTTGTTTAGAGGAAGAAAGTTGAAATATATTTCACTGCTGCTCTTGTTTATTGAAAAATATAATCTGTGTGTCTTGAATGAGGAATTTGAATATGGGAAGGAGGAGTTGTGCTGAAGACAGATCTGGCTTTTACACTAACACCTGCATTTTGTGTGTGTCTTTTAAACAGGAGACAAAGACGAGCAGTACATTATTCAAAATTGGAAATCTAAAGGAATCAACACTTTATTGCTTTAGAATTCAAGCAGAATTGAGGACGCATTCATATCACCAGTTACTTGGACTGCAAAGTGCCCTGCAGTGTCACAGAACTACAATCAGTGGTATAAAACAAATTTTGTTGGTCTTTGTGTAGAACATGATGAGTCTTGGCTCATGTGCTGGCTGCTTACATACCTGTGTTTGTCAGAAGTGGCAAGAGAGCACCAACTGATTGTAGTGTATGATTTGCAGTGGTGTCAAAACAAGGAATTTTTCATTCAGTAAATAAGGGTCTATGTTGTACTCTTCCCCTTGTTCTTTTCCTTTGTAAATACTGCTGTGGGTATTACTTTCTAGAAATATGCAAAGGCAGAAAATAAAAATAATTGGTCTTTATTGTTGATGATGTTACTCTTGCAAATCTTCTCCCTCAGGCACTGCCTTCTCAGGGCAGGAACATCCCTCTCCTCTTCAACTTTTTAAAATTTTCTGACACTTCAAGCTCCATATTTTTGTACAAGATAAGAGAGTGTGAAGGGAGGAGAGGGCATGTGCAAGATAAGCAAGTCTGTCCCTCTTGAATCTCTCCATGTGACCACCAGCACACAGGCAGTCTTTATCATGCTTGGAACATGTTGAAAGCTGTATAGATGACACCTGCTTATGCAGTTTCTGAAGTCCCACAGAAGCTGACCTCCTGGGTAGTACTGACTGAGTATGTGGTAGCAAGGCCATGAGCTGTGATTGTAGAGTCTCTGATGCTCCCTTTCCTGAAGAGAGGTGGATGTTTTGAAAGAGAAGCCTCTGGCATTAATGGCCCCTGCTGACAACTTGAGGGTGGAAGGACAGATTGTGTTCCCCACCTGCCCTCCTCCTGCCAGCAGTGATTCCTCCAGCTCTGCATTTACCCCACTAGCACATCAAGTAGAAGCTTGACTTAGGCTGCATGATTGTGGAGCAGACACTCCTGGGACCAGGTGACTTCCATGAGGAATCATGAAATAAGCTACTTCTGAACACAGGTGTTTAGAGTGCATCTATAGTAAGGTTGTCATCTTAGCCTTGGGAATTACATTTTGATTACCAAGTATATTAAGCTTGCTGTATATTGTTGTACATTTGAACCCACCATATGTATATGGGTATTCTTACTCTTTTTTTTTTTCTTTTTCTGTTTCAGAGGCAACTAGAGCAGGATACATTATACTAATATTTGTGTTGGTGTTGCTTTTTGTAGCAGCTGTTCTTTTTTTTCTGTGGCGACAGCGCAAAAGAATTAAATATTGGACTCATCCACCTTTAGAAATCCCATCACACTTCGGAGAGGTATGTGTAGACATTTTCTTTTTTCTCTCCCCTGGGAAAGACTGATGATCTTTTAATGTGACTGGTTAGTTGTTGTGTAACAGACTGAGATACAAAGAATCGAGTTAGTGTCAGCTGTCGCTTTTCTCATGTATGATCTCCGACTTCATAGAATCATAGAATGGTAAGGTTGGAAGGGACCTCAAGGATCATCCAGTTCCAACCCCCTGCCATAGGCAGGGACACCTCCCACTAGCACAGGTCACTCAAGGCCTCCTCCAACCTGGCCTTGANTCTCTTCTCCAGGCTGAAGAGCCCCACTTCATTCCTCTTAGCTGAATTGTTGAGATTGATGCTGCTGGAATCCTGTTAGGAAACCAGAGTAAGAGTCTGTATCCCTTGACTACCTGAAGCAAACAAACCCTTTTGTTTGCTTATCTAAGTCATCGGGCCTAAAACAGTTCCTCAGTTAAAACAAAAAGCTGTTGTGTGGTGCAGAACAGTTACTTGGGACCTAGGTCTCTGATAAGAAATCAAACATGGAAAAGCAAACACTGATCATTTTAGGAGCAAAGACTGACTGGAAGTCTTACAAACTACCTAAGGGGATGTTCCTGTTCAATTTTGTTGTGGGTTGTTGTTTTTTTTTTTTCCACTGTAGTTTCAGCAGTACTTGGATGAAAAAAAAGTCATCCTTGATCTTTCTTTTTCTTCTTGTTGCTCACACATTTCCATACTAAATGACGTTGTTTCAGTCCTGTTCATCTTCCTGTTTCTAAGTATTTAAAGAGGAAGCTGTACTTTAAGCAAAGTTCTTGATTTAAATATTCAGCATACGTTCACTAAAACTTTTTTAAAGCTTGTATTAATTTGCAGTTTCTGCCTGTCAGAGCAGTCCATTCTACTATGGTAGGTCTGTGAATGTGGAGCTGTTTTTCCAGATTTTTAGAGAGGCATGGGTGAGTGAACCCAGACTTTCTACAGAGCTCTCAGTACATCATTTTTTCTCTTAATACTACTTCAGCTACCATCTCACAGGGGCTCAGAGCAGACAGCTGTGTCACCTGTCAAGCAAAGTGTATCTCACACAGGGAAAAAAAATCCTTCTAATCAGTAAACATGCAGAGTTTTTTTAATGTCTACTTCTGAAAGGGATCAACCAGCCTGAGGAGTCTCTTTTTAAAATGCTTTCTGTGAGTACAGATTACTCTAAGGCAGCCTTGTAGGTACTCTTTCAGATTTTCAGAAAAATCACATCCTTCTTTCACAGAAGGAGCTCAGCTTTCAGCATCTGGGTTCTGCTGCAGAAATGCCTTCACATAGCAAAGCCAAACAGAGGCTCATTTCTGTCTTGAATTTGCTGAAGTGGATGTATTTGAGCTTGCCATGTGAAAAACCTGAAAAAAAAAAATCCTATTGATTAGCCTTGCCATGATTTCAGAGAAAATGGTGCCTTAATTAAAACTAAGGTTTCATAACAAATATGACTTGAGCTCAGTCCCATCTCAGATTATGACACCTTCTACAGTACAAAGCAAGCTTTTGAGTAAAACTCCAAGCTACATCAGTCTTTCAGCAATGTGGTGTCTGTGTTCCAGACTTCTTTTCCCTGATTAAAAAAAAAAAGAAGTATTTAATGACAGATTACAATTTTTGTTAGATGGCTCCAGTTCCTTGTGAAATACAAGATCAGCTTAGTGATAATGAGAGTATGTGTGGGTGCTAAGGAGAAAAGGAAACATCTTCTTTGGATGATGGTTTTTCCTAATGTTCTGTTCTTTTATTCATTGTGAGGCTGATTTTGGAGGAAAGGGGAAAGTTAAAGCAAAAAGTAACTACAAGAGAAGAATACCACTAGAGTTTTCTGGCGACTCTTAACAGAGTGCAAGTCTGACACCAAACAAACCAAGAATGGTTGGTGAGGCACTGGAACAGGTTGCCCAGGGAGGCTGTGGCTGCTCCCTCTCTGGAGGTGTTCAAGGCCAGGTTGGAGGAGGCCTTGAGTGACCTGTACTAGTGGGAGGTGTCCCTGCCTATGGCAGGGAGTTGGAACTGGATGATCCTTGAGGTCCCTTCCAACCTTACCATTCTATAATAAGAATCCCTGATCTTGTTTGCTTCATCATTGCTTCAGGCAAGCTTTCAGTTGCCATATTCCTCATTTGGAGACCGTGTCCCCATCACTGTAAAAAAGAAGTATTTTCTTCTATGTTTCTTCTAGCTAGTTAAGAACAAATCATAGAATTTGCTTGGACTAACATGAGAAGTGTATTAGCCAAAACTTACTAAGAAAAAAAAAAAAAGGCAGGAATTAGTCCCTCCCCAGCCTTCCTGTAGGCCCCCTCCAGACACTGGAAGGCTACGTGCAAGGTCATGCAATGACTGGACAAGGAGCAATGGGTTTAAACTGGAAGAGGGGAGATTCAAAGTACATGTTAGGAAAGGGTTCTTTACAGTGAGGGTGGTGAGACACTGGCACAGGAAGGTTGTAGATGCTCCCTCCCTGAAGGTGTTCAAGGCCAAGCTGGATGAGGTCTTGAGCGACCTGTTCTAGTGGGAGGTGTCCCTGCCTATGGTGAGGGGTTGGAAGTAGATGATCTTTGAGGTCACTTCCAACCTAAACCATTCTATGATTCTATGAATGCAAGCTTACCTCAAATAGGCAGTTGCATGATTGATTTGTTGTTTGGTTGGGTTTTTTTACAGAAACAAAGTATGTGTAATGTTCTTTGTTCAGTGTAGTTTCAAGGAAATCCAGAATAAAATACACATTTAGCAGCCCTTACTGTGAATTCTGGTCTGAAACAACTTGCTTATAGGAGGTGATACCTGCTCCATCTCTAATTTGATACATTTGTTCTGTGGATAGTAACCTAAACTGTTGTTTCTGGATTTTTTTTTTTTTTTTTTTTCCCCCCAGTTT
>VWYK01068892.1:1815-17490 GCA_013399775.1 Semnornis frantzii
TGAGTGTACAATGGGTGGGGGGGGGGGGGGGGGAAGTAATAAAAAATAGGGCACTTAAACAGCTCCAAGTGTGAATTATGGCTCTGCCCTGTGGTTTGACTGGGATGGGTTTGTTCCACCCATGGCAAGCTCTGGGAGCAGGGGTAGGTTGAAGTGGGTTGTTTTGCTTAATCTCCCTGCTGTCAGAGTTGCAGTCCCTGGAGAAGGCAGATCTATAGAGAAATTTGCCTGCCCTTTGAAAGGCACTGCACATGCCCAGCTCCCAGCAAAGGACTTTTGTTCTGCTCTGATTTATCCTCCTCTCTGGGGCAGAGAGAAGAGGCTGTCATGGTTGCAGGGATTACTTGCTAGTGGAGGGAAGGGTGGCCTGGGCAAGGATAATTTGTTCTCTTGACTAGGCATGGAAATCCTGCTCCCCCTTCCCCTCTCTCCAGCCCCCTGTCCCCCCTGTCCCTCGTTTGCAAAGGGATGCTGGCTCCTGAGGTCCTGCAATGCTGCAGCTCTGCCCCAGGGCTGGCCAGAGCCAGCTCTGCTCCCTGCTGGCTGAGGGGTTGGGAAATGCCTGACACAGGATGGGGGAATGGTTTGAAACTGGAGCAGGGTAGCTTGAATCATAGAATGGTAAGGTTGGAAGGGACCTCAAGGATCATCCAGTTCCACCTCCCTGCCACAGGCAGGGACACCTCCCACTAGCACAGGTCACTCAAATTGTGGCTGGGCATTGGAAGGAAGTTCTGCACAGCAAGGATGGTGAAGTCCTGGAACCACAGAATTGTTTCAGTTGGGAAAGACCTCTGAGATCACCAGTTCCAACCACCAAATACTGAAACAGGTTGACCAGAGAGGTGGTGGAGGACCACATTCATGGAGATAATCAAGGTCGGACTGGATGAGGCCTTGAGCAACCTGATCTGGTTGGAGATGTCTCTGCTCACTGCACAGGAATCACACAAGATGACCTCTGAGGTCAGAATGCAGCCCAGTGCATTCTGTGAGGTTATTGTTCCCTTCTCCTCACACTGCCATCCACAGGGAATGAGACCTGAGGACACTCTTGTCCCTTGCCCAGGGTTGAATGGGGGATATGTAGCTTGAGCATCTCACCCAAAGTGGTAGAGAACAGCTCCTGCAGACAGAGCAGCTTCATTGCAACCCCTTAGACACCTGCCCAAGGGTGAGAAACATCACCCTGGAGGTGCCCACTTCTCCTCTGTGACTCTGACAGAGAATTTGGCACCCCTAGCTCAGGCATAACCCAGATGGCTACCAAATCACAAAGTGCAAGGTATGAAGGCTTTCACCACGGCTACAATTTGCTTATCTACTTAGTGCAGCCTCTTCCAACTGCACTCAGGGTGCCCAGCACAGTGTGGCCCAGCTTGGGCTAAGGTTCCTAAGTGCTCCTTCAAAGCAAGGAAAGCCTCTGGAGCTACAGGCGTTCAGCATGGAGAAAAGAAGGCTCTGAGGAGACCTTATTGTGGCTTCCCAGTATCTGAAGGGGGCTACAGGAGAACCAGGGAGGGACTTTTGACAAGAACTTGTAGGGACAGCACAAGAGGGAATAGGTTGCAACTTGAGAAGGGAAGATTTAGACTGGAGATGAGGAAGAAATTCTTTCAGTGAGGGTGATGAGACACTGGAACAGGCTACCCAGGGAGGCTGTGGGTACTCCCTGCTTACAGGTCTTCAAATCCAGGTTGGATGGGGCCTTGAGCGACCTGGTCTAATGGAAGGTGTCCCTGCCCATGGCAAGTGGGATTGGATCTGGCTGATCTTGAAGGTCCCTTCCAACCCAAATGCTTCTATCAAACCATGAATTTGCTCCTGGTGTAGAGATGTCCCAGGGGGCTCCTGGAGGAGCCACAGGAGAGTGCCCTTGGCCACCTCACAGAGCACAGAAGCCTCAGAGGACTCAGTTTCTCCATCTTAGGCTCAGTCACCAGCACCACCAGCTCACCCACTCCAGCCAAGGACCTGACTTCACTTATCTGCTCCCTGCATTTTTTTCCTGCCTGTTTGTTTTGTTTTCATCCTCCGAGGAGGATGAGGAGGGTGGTGGCTCCACACACAGGGGGCCAGCCACCTCTGACCCCCAGCTCCAGAAGCTCTTTTCATGCTCTATAAATTTTATTGGAAAATCTGCTTCGCTTGGGGTTTTGGTTTTTGTTTCTTTTTATTTTACTTTTCTTGTTGGGTTTTTTTTTTTCCCTCCTCCCCTCCCCGGTAATGTGCCATGAAAAGGCTCATTAAAAAGTGAGCTCCTCGTCCTGATTAATCCTTCCAAGCAGGCAGAGGTGACACATGCTAATGACATTTCCAGCAGGGCTGGTCCCCAGAGACTCCTGCTGCTATTGCCGGCCGAGCACCGCGTGTTGGACGCTGGAAAGGTTGCTCTTGGCTGCAGCCTTCATTTGTAGTGGAGAAATGCCTGCGGGAGCCAGGCAGTTGCTGTCTCCTCCAGCAGGCCTAGGAGACTTTGTTCTCCAGATGCATCTCACCCAGCATCCTCCTGCGGCCATAGGCTGTTCCCGGGCTCTGGAAGGGCTCGGGAAGACGAGGAATGGACATCCCTGGCGTCTGCAGAGATCCTCACGGCACGTACCGAGCTGCTGACTGAGGAGTTCTGCGAGGCACCCGAGAGCCTGTCTACACCAGGTTGTTTTGTTAACCTCAGGCTGCTGCCTGGCCCCTGCCAAAGCTCTGATGTTCTTGGAAAACACCAGGATAATGAGCAGCCTTCCCAAAACAACAGCTGACTGAACCGCCCGGCCGGGCCGCTGCCTCAGCAGGCACTCATCCCCAGCAGACAGCAGCGAGGTGGATCTCCCTGCATCTCACACCCTTCCCTCGCCCCATCGCTGCCTGTGTTTGTCTGCCTGTACCCCAAACCCTCCCCAGCTCCTTCCCTTGCAAGATAAACCTGGCTTCTTGTGAAGGTCCTGGGATGGAGCTCTGACGACAAAACCCTGGCGGTTGTGAGAACCCTAAGCTGAAGTCTTATTCAGTCTCTTTCTGCTGGAAACCAAGATCCCAGTCCAGCTGGAGAAAGGAAGAACCAGGAACGTTCCCAGACTGGGTCAAGGACATGCCTGGGGCCACCCAAGGTGTGCTGGATGAAGGGCAGACCCTGCTCAGAAGATGCCAAGCAGCCCAAGCTGTGCTGACATTTCTCCTCTTGGACCCAGCTCCACGACAACACAAGGCAGAAGAAAAGGTTCACATCCTGCCAGCTTCTCCTGCCCTTAGCAAACATCCAGTCCCTCACACGGAGTGTTTCATGTAAACCTTGATGTGTACCAGCGAGGTGTACCCGGGGCTGAGGCCCAACAGCTTTGCTGTTCTCGGAGGGTCCTTGGCCATTGTGGCCAAGAAACATAAGGGCTCTGGAAATGCTTTGTTGGGCCAGGAATGGAGGGAGTCTGTTGAGAGAAAGTTACCATGTTATATAAGGAGGAGAAGGGGAGTTGTATTTTGCCTGGCACGGGGTGGTTGTTTTCCCTTAGACAGAGCTATGCACAGAACACAGCTCGTGGCTGCCTCTTTGCTGAGGTCTTGTTCGTTTTGGCCCAAGCAGCTCTGGGTCAGGGAGGCAAAGTTGAGGGCTGTCCATCCGTGTGGGAGGTGGGGAAGGGGAGAGATGCAAAGGGCAGGACAGAGTGGTCCATGCTGCTGGGGCCCAGAACTCCTCTGGTGTGAGCAGGCACAGCCCTTGAAGGCTCCTGAGCTGCCAGGAGCTAGCCAGGGTCAGTACAGGCCAGTCCCAGACAGCATTCAGCCCAGCAGCCACTCTGAGCTTCTCCCTCCTGATCCCAGTTGCTCCCAACTTGGTAACTCAAAGCATCCATTCCAGGCAAACCAAGCTGGAGCATTCCCATCACTGTTTTGTTGTGAGTTTGAGCTGAGTTTGAGCTGAATTGGTCTCCAGCATAGAGAAGATGCTCTGAACTCAATTTTTCTACATCAAGGGCTTTCACCAGATGAAGGCATTGGAAATGAGTAGGACATGGGGGTGGTGGAGCATCTGACTTGGCACAGTGAGACCACATGAGAATGATGGGGTGAAGAGCAGGGTGGTTACACCACCCAGCATCAGGGACAGGAAGGAACACCCCTGACACAGAGACACACCAGAAACTCTTTTTTTTGGATGCCACACTGAGGAGTTTCTATTCAAGCAGAGCAGCTGAACACAGCAGCAGCTGGATTTGGTGGGTGTGTGGCCACCCCCATGTTCTGCATCACCTTTCTGTAAGGCAGCCATGTGTGGTTCTTGGGGCTGGGTCTCAACTCTGCCTCCTCTGCCTCTGCATCCTGTGTCAGAGTAGCCTCTCAAACTCAGGGCCTTTGGTCATGTCAGGGCTCTTGGGAGGGTGTGGAGCAGCAGATCCACAAAACAAATTAACCACCAAAGGACTGGGGCCAATATCTTCAGTGGTGCCCAGTGCCAGGACAAGGGGCAACGGGCACAAAGTGGAACTCAGGAGGTTCCACCTGAACAGGAGGAGAAAGTTCTTTGTTGTGAGGGTGCTGGAGGCCTGGAGCAGGCTGCCCAGAGAGGTTGTGGAGTCTCCTTGTGTGGAGAGCTTCCAAGCTCATCTGGGCATTGTGATCACTGAGAGTTTGCTGTCTGAAATCTTTGTAGGAAACACGAACTGAAGACACAAGGCAATAAAGGTAATGAGGAATGCATCACAGTCACTGCTGGGTGAACTCTTTCCAAAACCTCATCACTTGCTTTGAAAATGCAGAGAAACACTGTCTTGGCAGGTTGGTCATGCTCAGAGCTGTGTCTTGATATCTACAGATGAAGCATACAAGGTGTGTCCCATTTCTAGGTGCAGAGAGGCACTGCTGTCCAGGCAGGAGCTTTCAGAGTTAAATGAGGACTCTAACTAAAGCTGGAGGGAGAAAAAAAAAAAAAAAAATCAGCCTGAACCTTGCCAGAAATAGTGGTGAAAGGGAGCAGTTGTGGGAGGGGATGGAACAGGGGACTTGTTTTCTAGATGTAGTTGAAAAAGGGTGGCAAGAGCACTGGCAGCTTTGCAGACAACTCCCCCACTCAGGGCTGGGGGGGTGGGGTGGACTTGTGCTATCTCTTCCTTCGGGGGTGCCAGCAACGTGAGCTGTGAGATCCTTGCCTACTTCCTCTTGGGTGGCTGTGGCAGCTCTGTGTTCAAAAGGGGTTGAGCATCCCAGAGCGGAGCTGGACTTTGTTTTGGTGCTGTGGCTCTCATTCAGGGGGATTACAGAGGCTTTTCAGCCCCTTACCACCTGGAGAGGCAAATACAAGGGAGCGCTGGTTGGAACAGGCTACCCACCGAGCAGCCTTAGTTCTGCCACAGCCAGAGCTGCAGAAGGTTAAAAATGATGCAGGCAGGATGCGGCCAAACAAGCGCTGGGAGCAGGGCCTGTGTTGGGCGCGCGGCTGCCGGCCAGCGCTGCCCGGCTGTGTGAGCCTTGGCTGCCAACAGTCCAGGAGCCAGAACGTTCAACCTGGAGAAGAGAAGGCTTGGGGGAGACCTTATTACCACGGCCCAGGGTATAAAGGGTTGCTACCAAGAGGATGGAGGCTCCCTTTTGACAAGGGAAAGATGAGGGCTGATGGGGACAGGTTACTGCTGCGGACGTTGCCATTGGACTCCAGCAGAAAATGTTTCCCCATCAGAACAGTTGGACATTGGAATCATCTCCTGAGGGAAGTGGTGGATTCCCCTGCACTGGGCAGCTTGACAGGCTGCTGGGCCAGCGCATTTCAACTCTATTATTATCTGGAAAGTTTGGACCAGATGATCTTTGGGGTGCCTTCCAACCTGGCTTTCTGTGAGTCTGTGAAATTGAGCTGAAGGTCCCTCTGAAGGAAACTGCCACTTGTGGCTTGTAAGGAAAAGAGAACTGCCTAAGGAGCGAGGCTGGAGGGTGATGGGGCTGGGTTAAAGACCTGTATGGTTGGGGAAAAACAAACCTCCACCCCTGTGCCCTGAGATGGCTGAAGGGATAAATGATGGAGGCCATCAAGGGGCAGGGTCATGTGTCATGGGATGTGTCTCTTCTCCATGCTGATGTGTCCCCAGATGCAGTGTCTCCATATCTTGCAAGCTCTTTGCAGGTAGTGCTCCTCTATTCCCTGTGTTTCTGAAGCTGATGGAGACAGTCCCAAAAGTGCAAGCACAGGGTGAGAACTTGCAGCCCCATCTTGCCCAGACGAGCTGAGCATCCCAGACACTGAGCTTGTTTGCATGATGCAATGAAGCTGGTGAAGGGTCTGGAGAACAGGGCTGGTGAGGAGCAGCAGAGGGAACTGGGGTTGGTTAGTCTGGGTGAGGGAAGACCTATTTGCTCTCTGCAACTCCCTGACAGGAGGTTGGAGGCAGGTTGGGGTTGGTCTCTCCTTCCTATCAGGTGATAGGAGCAGAGGAATTAGACTGAAATTGTGCCAGGGGAGGCTTAGATTGGGGATTAGGAAAAAATTCTCTGCTGCAAGACTGGTCAGGGATTGGAACAGGCTGCCCAGGGAGGTGGTGGAGTCCCCATGCCTGTGTCAATGTTGAAGAAACCTGTGGCTGGGGCACTTTTGGCTGCGATTTAATGGCCATGGTGGTGTTGAGTTGCTGGTTGGACTGGATGATCTTAGAGGACTCTTCCAGCCCAAACAACGCTGTGATCCTCTGCTCATTTGGGGCTGTTTGGCCTGAAAGAATAGGCCTTTGGGGCTACTAAAGCTGTGAGCTGAGTGTCAGCAAACACAAAGGTTGTTTTCAAGGATTTATGGCTGACAAAGCCTCCCTAGAAGCATGTGTCCTACATCCTTAGGGTGACAGACTTGCAGAGTCCTTACAACTCTGCTGCAGAGGGCAAAAGAGAGGGGAAGCAGGGCAAGGAACACCACCTCCCCCCAGGCTGGTGTTCCTCAAGCCCTTCAAAGCAGATGGCCTGTTGGAGGCTGGTGCTGAGCGGGTGATGATGGAGGGCAGGCGCCTGCCTGCGGCGCTGGGAGCCTCCTGCTCCCCTCCTCCGCTGGGGCTGCGCAGGCTGCAGCTTTGCCATCCCTTGAGGCATTTCTCCTGCCCACGCACTGCTGGTCACAGCCACACTCTGAATGGATCCAGGGCTGGAACCAGTGATAAACGACCCAGCAGAAGTTGAGACAACACAACAACAACAACAACAGAAAGAGAGTAAAATTGTGTTTCTCAGCTGGGATATTCTCCATGCAGCTGTCCAAACAGAGCAGAAAGGACCTGCCTGTGTCCATGCTGCTGCTGGAGAAGCAGCCTGCAGCACCCAGGAAGGCACCAGGGGTATTCAAAGGGCTTCTGCCATGTCTCCACTGTTGCATGGGGGTACCCCATCCCCAGGACACTCAGGATACTCCAGCCTCTCTCTGCCTCCAGTGATCTGGTTCATCTGCAGGAGCAGCTCCTGAGATGAGCTGTGTGGTTGGTGAGGTCTACTATGTGCCACCAATTTTAAAACAGGGAAGGCTGTGCCCCAGAGGTCACCAGTCTGGAATCTTGCCAGCAGTGAGTAGCTGTGCTGCAGCCACTCACTTCTGATTCTTGGACAGAAATCTCTCCTGTCTGAACCTGCATTCGGAACATCATTTGAAGGACTTCTTCTTTCTGCCTCCAATTTGCTGGCAAACACAACCCAGAGGACCTCATGTGTGATGCCAGCCTCAGTGCTGCTCACCCTGTGTGCTGGCCAGAGGCAGGAGAGGGAACATCCTGGGAAGGGCTGCCCAGAGCCCAGCTGCTGGCACCAGTTCTGCTGTCACTCGCAGATGCCACGGTGCAAGGCTGCAGCACTCTGATTTCAGCTCACAGGTGTCAGTTTAGTTTAGTTTGTCAACAAAAGCAAGAAATAAACCTCTCTCACATGCCCTCCCCAAACTGCTGCAGCTGGAATGAATCTGCTTTGCTGCTTTCAAAGGGACAATGAGGTTTTTTTCTCTCTGGGGAGCGTGAAGAAGACTCAAGCTCCATGCAGGAGGACATCAGAGAGAGCTTTAGGCCTGGCTGTCCAAGCCTGGTTCTAAAACCAGCAATGTTTGCCCTGGTGAAGAGAAGTTTGTTTCTCTCCTTGTGACTGGAGGTTCCCAGGTCTTTCAGGTGCAAACACATCTGTTTTCTAAGTGAGTCAGCAACCATCCGACCATTGACTGCCAGGACCTCAGTCCAATACCCTTCATGACATCCAGATGCTGCTAAAGGTCATATGCTAGCCTGTAAGAACTTAAAAGAGCTTTACCCACTACCACGGGGCTGAAAACTGTGTTCTGCTTGCATCTCAGCCTCTCCTTGCCCTACCACCCTTGCCAGGTTGGATGACTCTATTAGAGTCATCATGGAACCATTTGGATTGGGAGGGAGCTTAGATATCATTTAGTTCCAAACCCCCCTGCATGGGCAGGGACTCTTCCCACTAGCCCAACTTGCTCAAGGCCTCATCCAACCTGGCCTTGAACACCTCCAGGGAGGGAGCATCCACACTGTGCCAATGTCTCCCCACCCTCACTGTCAAGAATTTCTTCCTCATCTCCAGTCTCAATCTCCCCTCTTGGCATCTCCAAGCCATTGCCCCTCAACCTACCACTGCAAGCCCTTGTCAAATGCTGCTCCCCCATCCAGCAGATGACTCCTGCCCCTCTGGGTCTGGCAGCAAGGTGACACTTCAGTGGGTGTCACAGGTTCCTTTTCCTCATCTCAACCTTGGATTCACTGCTTTTGTGGTTTCTGAGGACACTGCTTCCTGCTGTGGGAAGATGCCTGCAGGCTGTCTGTGCACGGCGCGGTCAGGTTGCACACCTCTGGGGTCCCAGGCAGAGCTGCTGCCTGCTCCTCCTCTGCCACCTGCTAACACACACCCAGGGATGTTTGCTTCCTGCCACGGGGAGCAGGCTCCAGCTCAGGGTTATTTCCAGGGCTGTGCCCAGTTTTGGGCCAGAGGGACCAGCTGTGGCAAATGAGCACTTACAAACCTTCTGCTCAGTGATGGGCAAACCACAGACACTTCAGAGGTCTGGCTGGGGAAACCTCCTGCCCAAAGGGAGGCAAGAGAGTGGACGTGCAGCCCAGGCTGCTCTCGTGCTCCTGCTTGGCTTCAAGCTGTGGCTGGAGGGGTGGTACCCGAGCCAAGTGGGACCCATTGTCCATGGGGAGCAGCCAGGCTTCCTCATGGAGATGTTTGCTGGTCCACAAAGCAGCTGGTCTGGAAACTCAGGCAGAAAAACTACTGTGGGAAGGATTTTGTACATCAGTCCCTACTGCAGTCTGTTTTTTGGAGCTAGTGTGTGTCTGTGTGCCCCCAATCCCTCTAGGTCTGCTTTGGGATGAGCAAAGGCAGAGGCAGGGGTTAGCTTCAGGCAGCCTCACTTGGCTGGGGTGGGAAGGGTGAATTTCAGGCAGTTGTCTCTGGTCTGAAGGGATGTCCCACCCCAGGGTGTAGCTGTGTGGCCCCACAGGCCTGGGGAGGGGAGCCAGGAGTGGGCGAGCACCTGTGGCTTAGGCCAAGCTGGGAACTGTGAGAGCTTTTCTGTCTGGAGGTGGGCTTGAGCTCAAGCTCATTTCCTCCTCCTTGCCAAAGCATCTGCTGGCCTCCACACTTCCCTCCCCCCCCTTCCCTCCAGCATCTCAGGCCACAGAAATGTTCTGTCTGACCCCCCCCTCCCACCTCAAAGCTCCCTTCGGTTTGGTTGGCTGTGGCTCGATTTCCCTCCTCAGGTTGCATTGAGGTGACCATGGCCTTGCAGTGCCCTTTTGCAGCAGGAAACCCAAAATGCTGTGTTTCAAACATGCCCAGATGGGTATTTCCAATGACCTAACAGGAAAGCAGGGTTTCTTTACAGCTCAGTCCCCACGAGGTCACGAGCAGCTCCAGCTGGTCCCAATTGATTGTTTGGCTGGAAAATGCCCCCTGGCTGGGTTGGGATCTTGAAGTCTTGGGCTGCTGGGTCTGGGTCTTGTGATGGTTGCTGTGGTCTGGTCGTGCAGGACTGCAAACTTGACAATTGGGCTGTAACAGCTGTGAACATGGGATGCTCAGCGAGGAGCCTCCTAGCCAGGAGCATTTGTGAAGCTGCTGGAACTGAGCACATCTGCCTGCTTCAGGGTCATGGCACACTTATTACATAGCCAAGGGCATGGGCAGTTGTGTCACCATGGGAGGTGGCTGTGAGGTGCATCATTGCCCATGACAGGGTGGTTGGAATCACAGAATGGCTCGGGTTGGAAAGGACCTCCAGAGGTCATCCAGTCCAACCCCCCTGCCAAAAGCAGGAGCCCCTGGGGTAGTCCACACAGGAATGCATCCAGGCAGCTTTTGAAAGTCTCCAGAGAAGGAGACTCCACAACCTCTCTGGGGAGCCTGCTCCAGGGCTCTGTCACCCTCACTCTAAAGAAGTTTCTCCTCCTGTTGAGCTGAAACCTTCTCTGTTCCAGTTTGTAGCTGTTGCTCCTTGGCTTATTGCTGCTGAGCACCCAAAAGAGCTTGGCCCCAGGCACTTGACACCCACCCCTCAGGTATTTATATATATTGATCAGACCTCCTCTCAGTCTTCTCTTCTCCAGACTAAACAGCCCCAGGTTTCTCAGTCTCTTGACTAGATGATCTCTAAGGTCCTTTCCAACCCAAGCCATTCCATGATTCTCCTTTCACCCATTCCCAGACAATTGATGCTGTGATGGCCAAGTCACCATTATGAGGTGCTTTCTGTTGAAGGCAGGGATGGAAGTGAAAGACAATCTCAAAATGCTCACTTCAGGGCTCTGCCCCGAGCTTAGATGCTGGTCTGCATCTGCTGTAGTACATCAGACCTCTGACACTGTAGCCTTGGGCTGTGGGTGGCGTAGCTTGGTGCATGGTGGGGGATGCACCCACCCTTATGAGTGGCACTAGAGGGTTTCAAGCTCCCTTTCCCTTCATCACCCAACCATAAACCCTCCTTGATCTGCATAGTTCATCACCAAGACATCTGGCAGGTCTCTCCTCCTCTTTATGCCATGTACAGCTGGCTCAGGTCACGAGAAGCCCATTGATTACACCAGAAATGCTCCTTGGCCCAAACCATTCACAGGGGCTTCAGGACAAAGAACAGCAAGGGAGTCTCTCATGGCTGGAGGCTCTGGGTGGGAAAGGGAGCAGCTGAAATTAGAAATGCTGGAGAAATCACTGGGACAGCAACACCAAGACCCCAGGGCCTGGTGGGGTCTGCTCCTAAAGTGCTCAGCATCCTCAGCCCTCAGCGAAACCAAGGCAATTCCCATCTGCCAGGACCCTTCCTTAACGATGCATTGTTATGGGAAGCCTCTTGCCAGGCTCTGTGAAGTCATCCAGGCTCCTTCTGTGGCCAGGCTGGAATGCACTAACCAGAAGTTGTTTTGAGGTCAGAAAGGAATAAGCCTTCTGCAGACAATTGATGTTGTTATAAAAACATCCACGAGCGAGAGGAGCGGGAGCAGGGCGGGGAGGGGGGAGGGAGGAAGGTTCTCTTTCCTGTTTGGGAAATAGTTTCTCACTGCATCCATCAAGCAAAAGAATTCCGTATGAGAAATTAATTTAAAACACACAAAAAGGAGGAGAAAAAAAAAAAAAAGGGGTGGGGGGGGGGGGGGGGCAGAAGAAAAAAANAGAAAAAAAGAAAAAAGGCTGCTGGGGCACACGCGCCTGAAAATGAACCACAGCAGGATCAGAGCTTTGGCTCCCAGCAGCATCCAAGGCTCAAAAGCAGAGGCCAGCTGAAAACCCAGGGACTCCTCTCCCCCAGCTGGTTGCTGTAACTGGAGGAAACGCAGTTTCCTTCAAAGAAATGCAATCTCCTCTCTGCAGCTCTTGGGCGAACTTCAGCAGCTTCAGCTGAAGCCCAAAGGAGCTCTCCCACGGAGACAGGCTCCAAGCCCAGCGCAGCAGCTGGGACTGCAGGGAAGTGGGGAGGGCTTCAGAAAAGGAATTTAAAAGAAACAAAAAAAACCCCAAAACAACAACAACAACAACAAAACACCCAAACACAACAAACCCCCAAAAAAACCCAACAACAACAAAAAAAAAACAACAACCCAAACCCACCACACCAAAATGAAGGGATTAGTCCTGTCACCCTGCCCTTCACATCCTTAATCTTCTAGCCTAGGGCAAACCCATCCCACGGCAGCTCAGTGTCACCTCAGGTGGGGACTGGAACAACTCTGGGAGGAACAAAGGCTGGGAGCCCTGGAACTGCAGAAGAGCAACTCCAGAGGGGAGCTGAGCAATGCTCCCCCAGAACTAAAGGAGCTGTGGGGGGCAAAGGGCTGGGGCCAGACTCTTGTCAGTGGTGCCCAGGGACAGCACAAGAGGCAATGGACACAAAGTGGAAGCCAGGAGGTTCCATCTGAGCAGGAGGAGAAAGTTGTTTGTTGTGAGGGTGCTGGAGGCCTGGAGCAGGCTGCCCAGAGAGGTTGTGGATTTTCCTTCTTGGCAGAGATTTCAACTCCCTCATGCCATTGTGCTCCTGAGCAAGCTGCTGTGGGTGCCCAGCTTTAGCAGGGAGGTTGGACTGGATGATCTCCAGAGGTTTCTCCCAACCCCATCATGCTGGCATTCTGTGATTCTATGGCTCAAGAAGCAACCACCTCATGTGGCATGGTCACTCTGTGGCCACTCTCACCCTCCTGGCTCTCCACATCATTAGCACAACATGATGCCTGGCATAGGACTGGCCTGGACCACTTTTCCAGGAGTTTCCAAACATACTGGGAGTCTTACATCCAGAAAATCTTCCTATGAGGAGCTTGTGACAGAGAGGAGGGGAGGCAACCTGGACATGAGCTGAGAAGTGTCCCTGAGAGGTTAAAGCCATAGTCATAACTTCAGAATGTTTTTGGATGGAAAGAGGTTCAGGACTGGTTTCAGGAGAAACATGGATCAGCTCCTGCCTGTGCCCAGGTTGCCCATGTCCATGTAACACCTGATCATGCTCCCTTCTTGTCCTCACTGCAGGGATGGTCAAGGACCAGGCTCAGATCCCCAAAAGAAGGAAATCTTCTCTCCGTGTGGTGGATCTGACAGTTTTAGGGTCCAAATGGCCCAACCCTTGGCTCAGGTGGCACATCTCAGAGCATCCTCTTTGCTATCAGCAGCATCACTGTTGCACCTCATGGTGTCCCAGAGATGTCTACACATCTACAGCCCCTGTGTTTGAAATGACCCAGACCTGCAGACTGTGCCAGCAGCAGTCTGAGACATGGAGCTAATTGCCCATGGTGAGCTAATTAAGGCCTTCTGATGAAATCTGCCTGGCAGCCACAGGAAGGTGTGGTGGCCCTGATGGCTGGAGAGAAGGTGGCTGCTGGGACACCCAGAGCTCTGTTAGACCTCCTCTTCCTCCTCCTCCTCCTCCTCTCCCTCCCCTGCCCTCAAGGGGTTGTCAACACCTTTGCTTGGGCCTGGGTTGCCTCCTTGTCATTGCTCAGTGCCCTCCCTGCCCTGGGGTGGTTTTTGGCAGTGACCCTGCAGTTTTGGATGCTGGCAAAGGCTTCATAGGGCAAGCAGGAAGCTGGGAAAATGTGAGTGATGTGATGTCAGGAAAGCAGGGACCTCAGATTCCTCCTCCTGCTGCCACAGAACCCACCATGGGCACTTCCATTCCTCGAGTCTTGGTTGAAATGAAAAGCAAAGTTCCCACAGGCAAAAGCAGCTTTTGCTGCCCCAAAACACAGAATCACAGAATGTTAGGGGTTGGAAATGACCTCCAAAGCTCACCCAGTCCAACTCCCCTGCCAGAGGAGGGTCACTGAGGGTAGGTCACACAGGAACACATCCAGGTGGGTTTGGAAAGTTTCCAAGGAAGGAGATGAGCAACTTGATGTGTTCATGTCAAGCTCTTCTGCAAAGACTTGCCCAGTTGTTATGAGCAGTGTCCCATCTGGGGATTAACCACCCTCTTCAAACAGTCCTGATCTTTCCTGGCCCTACCTGCCTGGGTGACAAGGAATGGCCAGGGTCAGGCTGGTTGAGGCAGTGTCCCAAGGCTGTGGCATGCTTGGAAGGTTCAGCCCAGCAGGAAAGCTGAGAAATCCCTGTGTTTGACTAGCTTTGATCAGGATTAAATCCCTCAGGGAGAAGCAGGGGATCAGTCCCAGGGAGGTTGGGGCTGTGTGCTTTGACTTCACACCATCAAAATTTGCCCTAAGCGACCCTTGACAGCGTGGAGGTGGCTGCAGGCTCTGGGCTGGGCACTGAAGTGCTGCTGCCTTTCCAGGTGCATCAGACTTGCCTGAGGGAGGCTGTAGGGCCAGATGTGGTGGCTTTGCTTCAGGATTGTGTAGAAGTCTGCCTCCTTCATCCTTGGTGATGTTGAGTCAGTGGAATCACTCCCAGATCCACACTGCCTCCAGGTAGAGCTGGGCTGGGCAGAGCCCATCACTTAGAATCAGGCAGGGTTGGAAGGGACCACAAAGATCAGCCAGTTCCAATCCCCTTGCCATGGGCAGGGACACCTCACACTAGATCAGGCTGGCCACAGCCTCATCCAGCCTGGCCTTAAACACCTCCAGGGATGAGGCTTCCACCACCTCCATGGGCAACCCCTTCCAGGCTCTCACCACCCTCATGCTGAACAACTTCATCCTCAGACCCAGTCTGAATCTCCCCATTTCCAGCTTTGTTCCATTCCCCCCCAGTCCTATCACTACCTGAGAGCCTAAAAAGTCCCTCCCCACCTTTCTTGGAAGCAGCCCAGACCCATCTCTGGGGGGAGCCTTTAGGCAGTGTACAGCATCACCAATCAGCTGTAAAGCAGAAGACAGGAAAAATCATAGGATCATAGCATGGATTGGGTTGGAAGGGACCTTAAACCATCTAGTTCCACCCCCCCTGCCATGGATAGGGACATCTCCTACTAGCCCAGGTTGCTCAAGGCCCCATCAGATCTAACTTTGAACACTTTCAGACTTGGAGCATCCACAGCTTCCCTGGGCAGCCTCTTCTAGAGCCTCACCACCCTCACAGGGAGGGATTTCTTCTTAATGTTTGATCCAAATCCAGCTTCTCCCAGTCTGAAGCTGTTGCCCCTCGTCCTGTCACTACGACAGGTCCCGTGGCAAGCAGAGGGAAAGTGAGAAGGTGAGACCCCCATGTTCCAGCTGGCTGTGTGTGTGAGACAGCCAAGCTGACAGCTGCCTTGCAGGTGGTGGGATATGACCTCTGAAAGTTCACAGGTGCTGGGATGTCGATAGGAAACAATGCAGAACAGGGCAGGACAGCCCCCTTCACACGTGGGGGTCACAGTGGTGCCTTCTGCAGAGACCTCCACAGCAGACAGAAGATGCTGTGCTCATCCATATCAGCCTCCCACCCACCCTGACCTACTCCAACCCAGGCTGCAATCAACATTTTTGCTGCAGGAAACCATTACCAGTAGCCCTGCTGCCCTGATAAGAAGGGATAAGCCTGTCAGCTTCTGATAAACCCCCAAGCTCCAGGAAAACAAAACACACCAGTGCCTTCCTGGGGAGTCCTGGGGCTGCCCAGCCTGCCTGGGGAGCACTGAGCAGAAGGTGACTGTCCCACAGTGGTGGGGGTAGCAGGGCAGACAAGGTTGTCCCAACACCTCCATGAAATACTTTCATGTCCTTGGTGATGATAGTGCTGATTGGGAGGTCAGGAACGTGAGCTGGGGGTCTCCCTTCTCAGGCACTGGAA
>VWYK01068895.1:11581-24929 GCA_013399775.1 Semnornis frantzii
CAGCTGGGGTCTGAGGAGAGCAGAGCAAAGGGGCAGAATCCCCTCCCTTGCCCTGCTGCCCACACTGCTCTTGCTGCAGCCCAGCACACAGTTGCTGTCTGGGCTGCACTCACACTGCAGCCTCATGTTGACCTTTTCATCAGCCCAGACCCCCAGATCCTTTTGTCCTGCTTTTCAAAGTGCCTTAGCTGCCTGTAAAGCTGCTGAGGCTGGACCACTGCTCCCACAGAGCTGCTGACTGTCTGTCCAGCCCTTGCTGAATGCAGTTTCTTTGCTCCTAGACCCAAATTGTTCAGCATTCAAATCAGTGCCAAACCTTGTGTACTCAAATATATTTTCAGATCCCCAAAATTGCAATATGGCTTCATCTACCTCATCTCCTTTCAATTTCTATGTATTTATAACACCTGTGGCTGGTTTCTCTGGTTCTTCCAACAAAATCAGTTTGTAGTCTCATGTCTACAAATATCTGAAGGGTGGCTGTCAGGATGGAGCCAGTCTCAGTGATGCCTGGTGATAGGATGAGGGCAGTGGATGTAAAGTCAAACACAGGAGATTCCATCTCAATGTGAGGACTCTTTTTATTGTGTGACAGAACCCTGGAGTTGTCTTAAGTGACTTATGTCATGAAAAGGGCAAGAAAGACTTAAGATTTTTCTGCAAGTACTACCATGTCAGAAATAAGCAGTTTCAAGAAAGACCTAATGCCAAAAACCCCTCCAAAAACTGATTTATGTGCTTGAGCTGCACCATTTTTATACAGATACTCGCCAAGACAATTAAAGAATTCCTGGAGCTACTTTGAATTTCCAGACTGACTTTGGAGTGTAGTAACTGCTTCTGCAGATGCAGGGAAGACTCAGGTGTGTTCAGGTAGGTTGGAGAGTCTCTGCATGTGTGTTTTCCTGGAAGGATTTTTTGAGTAGCCCAGAAGTGTTGCTGTGAAGCACACTTGTGGTGCAGGATGTTTTTTTGCTGCTTCTAAAAGGTCAGCTTTTGATCTACCATCAATTGATGAGCAGTAAAGCATGAACTGGTGGTATTGGAGCACCTGTTTGCTACATCTTCAAGCCTGTTGTTTGGAAAATTTGAAGAGGAAGAAGAAAGTCCCTGTGTGGGACTGGTGTTCCTAGGAGCTGCTTGGCTATTTGTAGTTCACTAAAATGCAAAGGACGAAGGATTACCCTGGGGCAGATTCAGAAAAGGCTTTTTGAGCTGAACGAAGAGGATTGGGATAGAACAACTTGGTGCATCCAGGTTTGCAAAAGGCAACACAATCAGCACTGTATTTCAACAGCAGTTAGTCAGGCTTGGCCATTCTGTTCTCCTTTAAGTGACTTTATGCTGAGTGTTTTTGAAGGATTTGACATAGCTCAGGTTGTACTTGTTGGAACAAGTAAAATGGTTTGAAACTTGCCTGAGGAATCTGCTTCTGAAGGGCTGCTTTACCTGTGACCCTTCACAAATCATACTCACCTGATGACACTTTTAATAACAGTCTAACAGAAGTCAGAGTTTAAACAACATACTGATAATTTATTGTGGATAAGAATGTGCAAGAGGAGGTTGTGAATCCTCCTGGGGTTCTGTAGATCATGCTGGGAGTGACAGCTGATCCCCTATCTAGAATCCAGAGCATCTGTGTGCAGTTCTGGAGCCCCCAGCACAGGAAGGCCATGGAAGGGTTGGAGCCAGTGCAGAGGAGGCCAGCAAGATGCTGAGAGGGCTGCAGCAACTCTGCTGTGAGGACAGGCTGAGAGAGTTGGGGCTCTGCAGCCTGGAGAGGAGAAGGCTTCCAGGAGAGCTTGGAGTAGCCTTGCAGGATCTGAAGGGGGCTGCAGGAAGACTGGGGAGGGACTATTGACAAGGTCTGGGAATGGCAGGACAAGGGGAATGGGTTTGGAGTGTGAGAGGGGAGATTGAAAGTGGCTGTGAGGAGGAAGTTGTTTGCAGTGAGGGTGGTGAGACCCTGGGAGAGGTTTCCCAGGGAGGTTGTGGAGCACAGAATCACCCAATGTGATCTTTGATCTGTGCTCAACAACCTCCCTGCAGGTGTTCAGGACCAGGTTGGACAAGACCTTGAGTAACATGTCCTAGTGGGAGGTGTCCCTGCCTATGGCAGGGGGTTGGAACTGGAGGATCTTTGAGGTCCCTTCCAACCTTCCCATTCTGTGATCTTTGCTGCCTTACACAAAGCTTGTTGCCCAGTGCTGCTCTGTTTCTCCAACCCAGACCTTTTGGTAACCTTTGAACTCTTTAACTCCAGAATAGGAATTTATCCTGTTAAAACCTGCACTTGTGTAAAGAGTTAGCTCCTGCTCACCTATGGCCCACATCTCTAGATCTTGGTTGTTGAAATACCAAGGTGTGTGCCACTCAGCTTACTGGGTAGGTAAGTTTTTTCCTTTCACAGAAGGAAATGTGACCTGTAGCTATAAAACAGCTAAACTTTTTCATGTTTCATTTCTGTTTGTGTTGAACACAGTTAGAATTTCACAGGCAAACCAGCTCCTAAATCTGGGAGATGTGTCCAAATGCTTCTCAGATCAATGTCTGACTTCAGCTGTAGTGGTGTGTTTATGTTGTAGCTGTCAAGTTTTACAGGGCTCTTTATTTTTTGTCTTCTCTAGGCTGAATGCTGCTGCTCTGCTGTGGTCTAGGTTAGGTACAGGTTAACAGGGCTGCTTTGTGCCCCATACAACTGGAGCTAAGGATGCTGCCTGCCTCACCATACTGGGTTTTGGGCTGAACTTCTGAACAGTGAGGCCTGACTGCTGAAATGGCAGCTGGATTAACCCTTAAAATGCAACTCCTGCTGTGGTTCTGTATCTCAGTCAGACTGAATTTGGACATGTCACACGCAGCACTGCTGCTGCCTGGCACTGGTTATGTGCCTGTGGTGCTGTGTTCCAGATGTATGTAGGAAGTGGGAGCAAGATGCATTCCTGTTTCTCAGAAGTGCTTTATTAATTGTTAACTGAAGCAGTGGAGTTGCTGGGGTTTATTTGGTATTTGTGGTGAGATTTGATATGTTGCATGATAAATGTTCATTTGCTTTCCACAGCTAAAATTTCCTTAGTCCTTTTGTGTTACGGAATCATGGGGCATTGGATTTGTGGATCTTTGAAGTGTTTTTTGTGTCTGTTTCAGTAGTGAGAACTAATGCACTGAAACTTCACCCTGGAAAGTTGTTTAGTAACTGCTGTTGACACTGAGGTGCGAAAAAAAAAATGCTAGTGAACTTGGGGAGGTTAAATGACAGCTGTACAAAACAAATGTATGTACTTCAGAGCCTGGTTCTAGAGGTGATAAAGCCTTCATTGAGCCTTCACTGGTAACTGTACTCAAGCAGATATTCCTCCAGGCTCAGCTAAGAAAAAAAAAAAATGTTGGTTTTGCTGTTGTTTAATACCTGTACAGTTAGAACCAGAGTGCTTTAGGTTAGAGGGGACCTTGCAAGGTCATCCAGTTCAACCCCCTGCAGGCAGCAGGGACAACTGCAACTAGAACAGGCTGCTCAGAGCCCCAAGCAACCTAACCTGGAATGGTGCCAGGGATGGGCATCTCCCATCTCTCTGGGCAGCCTGGGCCAGGCTCTCAGCACCCTCGCAGCAAAGAATTTCCTCCTAATAGCTACTCTCAATTTTCCCTCTTCCAGTTTGAAACCATCACCTGATGTTCTTCAGAAAAGTCTCTCTGGAGCATTTACCAGGCTGAACAACTCCAGCTCTTTCAACCTGGCCTCCCATCAGGGGGCTTCCTGCCCTCCCCCCGTGGCTGTGATCTCCTCTGACCCTGCTCCACTAGGTCCCTGTCTGTGCTGAGGACTCCAGAGCTGCCCCACTGAAGGGGGGGTCTCAGCAGAGCACAGCATGGCTGGATGTGGACTGGCAGTGCATGGTGGTGGCTCATGTCCAGCTGTGCACCCCCAAGTCCTCCACAGACTGCTCTCCAGCCCTTCATCCCCCCCAGCCTGTGTTGGTACTGGGGTTGCCCTGACCCACGTGTGGGACCTTGCACTTGGCCTTGTTGAGCCTCACGAGGGTCACACAGCCCCACCTCTCCAGTGTGTTTAGGTGAAAGCTTATGACCTCTAGCTCCTCTTTGTGAGGTTTTGTGTATCTTGGCTGTGAGCAGGATGATTTCCTGTCAGCTTACTGACAGGTGTGATTTGCTGTGAGGTTCTGAAAGGGAAGACAGAACTCGTGCATTGCTGGGGCTGCTCTGGTGTCAGTTGCTCCCAGTGTTGGCAGATGTCTTCCATGGGATCAGGTGTCAGGCTGAGGTAGAAGCTGGTCTGACAGCATATTTAATCTATTTTTGATTTGTCAGGGTCTCAGAGGAGGCAGAAACAAAAAGCACTTTGTCCTGGCTGCTCCCAGGAAGGCTGACACTCGAGTCACCCTTTCTGGCTGGCTGTTTGCTTATTCTCCTGGCGTGCTGCTTTTGCTGACTAAAGTGCATTGTTCTCTACAAGTCCATTGCCACCAAGTCCAAAGGCTTTCATCTATAGGTTGAACACCTCACACTGGCATATTTCAAACGAGAGACTTGTTTGAACAGCTCCAACTTCAACCTCATCATCATAAGTCAGTGAAACTTCTTTGGCCTTCTGCAAAATAAGCCTGTGCCAGGGCCAAGTCTTACTGCTGCCTACCATCAAATCCTGGATGCAGGCTTTGTTTTACCTCAAGGGGATGAGAGGAGTGACTGAAGGTACCTTTTGATCAGTGTAGAAGAAGCTCTAGAGAACCAGGATCTGTGAGATGTTGGTGGACTCTCCAGGGAATCATTGATGCTTATTTATGCTGAGAGAATCCCAGAATATCCTGGAAACATGGCAGCCAGGTTCTTTTTTATACATCATGATAAAACTTTCTTCTTTGGTGATCCCAAGTGTTTGGACTCAGTAAAAAGTCTGAGTCTTCACCTCCTTGTGCAGTTTTCAGGTGGCCACTTTTCTTCAGCTCCAATTGTCAGGGCTTGAAATTCTGTGAGAGTTTCCCCAGATGCTTGCAGGTGACCACAAAGCATTCAGCTCAAGTAACTGAACTTGGCTTCCTTCTGTTTATTTTGTGCATTTCAGGTTCCTATTGGCATTTCCTTTTAAGCAATAATAATAATAACTAACTGGAAGCATTGAACTGGTTGAGTTATCATATTGGGAGAACAAACCAATAACCATAATGCACTGAGCTTTACTGCAGCTTCCTGGTCATGAAAATTCCAGCAGTGAGATGCATGATTGAATTTTTAAGCTTTGAGAAAATAGATCTGGTGATAGAAGCAGGTTAGACCTCACTGTGATTTCAGCACCTCTGAACGCTGACAGGGTGCTCGATTGCACTTGCTGATGGTCAGGGGCTTGATGGTTAAGTGGACCTATGGAAACAGGGCCAGAGGAGGCCACCAGCAATGCTGGGAGGACTGGAATCTCCCTGCTGGGAGGACTGGAATCTCTGCTGTGAGTCCACTCTGAGAGACCTGGTGTAGTTCAGCCTAGACAAGAGGAGGCTCTGGGGACACCTTCAGCAGCCTTCTGGTATTTGAAGTGAGCTGCTGGAGAGGGACTACTGACAAAGAGTGATAGGGCAAGGGAGAATGGCTTTAAACTAGAAGAAGCAGGATTTAGATTAAAAATGAGGAATAAATTCTTCCACATGAGGGTAGTGAGTTACTGGAACACATTGCCCAGAACTGGAGCCTCCACAACTTCTCTGGAGGTGTTGAAAGCCAGGTTGGATGGGGCCTTGAGCAAGCTGATCTAGAAGGTGGCCTTGCCCATGGCAGGGGTTAGGAATTAGGTGATCTTTAAGGTGCCTTCCAACCCAAGTCTGATTGTATGAGAGAGCTTGGGTGCTTAGGAAGATTTGTAGCTCCCTGCAGAGGATAGCAGCAGTTGGTTAGGTTAATGCCCAGACTGTCTGCTAAGTGCTTGTTTGTCACTGTTGAACCCCAAAGAATGTGATGTTCTTAATTACTGATGCTTCCACAGGCAGCCTGGATGACAGGCTCTTCTTCCTCCTGGGGAGGCTGGCTAGATGGCAAGCTGCAAGCTGTACCACTGAAGGACACTTGGGTGTCATTGTCCTGTCCTCCCACTGAGCCACACAGCTGAATCAAGCATTTCTGTCTCCTGGGTGTCTGAAATAGATGAGGTGATAAGAGTGGGGGCCTCTCTATAAGATATGAGGTTAGGAAGAATGTTTATTCAGGTCTGCAGGGTGGTTTCTGTGGACATGGCATTAAGGATCACAAAATGATAGAATCCTTCAGGCTGGAAAAGACCTTTAAGATAATGGAGTCAAACTCTAACCCAACTACCGTGACCACTAAGCTATCCTGAAGCACCACATCTACACACTTCTTGAACACCTCCAGGGATGGTGACACCACCTCCTTGGGCAGCCTATTCCAATGCCTGATGACTCTTGAAGCAAAAGAATTTTCCCTAATATCCAAACTAAACCTCCCCCAGCACAACTTCAGCCCATTTCCTCTTGTCTTATCTCTGGTTTCTTAGGAAAAGACCCTTGGATGCTTCCAGTAAGGACTAATTTTTGACTGCAGCTGCCTCTGCAGGATAAAGACCTGCTCCAAAGCTCATGGTTGGTAGTTCATCCTACTGAACCATTTTACAGATGCTGCCATGGGATCAGGACTATCTTAAATAGCTGTGCTCTGAGCAACTAGTGCCAATCAATGCCAACATCCAGTCCACTTGCACCTCAGCAGTTAGCCAGGACTGCTGAAAAATGAAGAGTGGCTTGGTGAGCTCTTCTGCCAGCTCCTTTAGCCCTCTTAGGTGGATCTCATCTGGTCCCATAGACTTTTGTGTGTCTAAATGGTGTAGCAGGTGGAAAACATCTGCTTGAAGTCATAAGGCATCAGATTCTGTAGTGAAAAGCAGTAGCGTAACTAAAAGTGGGAGTGAGGTAGCCTTGGATGCCAGAAGACAGGAATGGCAGGGATTGATGAGGGCTACAGACCTCACTTCAGGCTTCCCTCTGCTTGCTTTGGGTTTCTGATGGAGTTCAATAGATGGGCTGACCTGGGTAATAGCAGACACAGGTGTAACTTGGAATGGGGTGGAGGCGAGGCAAGAGGGAAGTGTGACAAGCTGACCTGCTCCTGCTGCCTTGATTTCCATACCTGTGCAAGGTCTGGACTGAAAACCTCCCCTTCCTGTCCTCCCTTCTGTGGAAACAAACTAAGAGGCTTCAGTTCCTTGCTGCTCCTTTAGCTCCAAGGCTGCTCTGAGTGACTTTGCCTCACGCGAGGGCAGACTGCAGCCTTTCACTGCAAACTCTGCTGGTGTAGCACTTGGCTGAGCACTGGAAGCCTGAGTGAGTCCCACTGGCTGCTTCTCAAGTCTGACATCATAACCCAGAATTAGATGGCTCTCTTTCACCATGGGGATAATGAAATAATTCCCACTCTGTTATTCATTAACTCACACTTCATTCAGTGGCTAAGAGGATAACGAGTGTCTTAGAGGTGAACTTGCATAAGACTTCTGACATCCTTTTGATAAGATAAGCAAGAGTTTAAGCTGTGGCACAGTTAAAGTGTGGCAGTGATGCCTCACTGAGGCAGGTGGCATCTGCTGTATTACACACACTGACTTCACAGAATAGGTTGGAAGGGAACTCAAAGAGCATCTCCTCCAAGCTCCCTGCCATGCCCAGGGACACCTCTCAACCAGACTTGGGTGCTCAAGGCCTCATCCAGCCTGGCCTTGAACACCTCCAGGCAGGAAGCAGCCACAGCCTCCCTGGGCAACCTCTTCCAGAGTCTCACCACTCTCCTACTGAAAAACTTCTTCCTCAGCTGCAGTCTAACCCTGCTCTGCCTCAGCTTCAAACCATTCCCCCGTGGCTTGTGTCCAGACACCCTCATTAGAAGTCCCCGCAGGTTCTCTTTAGGTATTAGAAGGCAACTTGAAGATCCCTCTGGAATCTTCTTTTCTCCAGGCTGCACACCCCCAGCTCTCTCCAACCTATTCTCATAGCAGCTCTTGGATCATCTTTGTGGTCTCCTCTGGACTCACTCCAACAGTTGCACATCCTCCTTATACTGGGGACACCAGAACTGGATGCAGGGTGGGTCTCAGCAGAGTCAAGGGGCAGAATCCTCTCTTGACCTGCTGGCCTTGTTCTAAAGTTGTTGGAGAAACAACCATTGCCCAAAGGTAGATGAAGATGTTCCTTAGCACAGAGCCTGCACTGCCTGTCTGGAAAGGCAATGCCCAGGTCAGCTCTGCAGTGCTTCAGGGCAGTGTGGGAGCCCAAAGAATCAACTGCCACCTGCAACAATAAAAGCATCTTGGTGAAGGGCAGCTGCTCCTGGCTGGTGTAAGTTTTGATCCAAGAGCCTGTTGAACCCTGCTGGGTTTCTAGTTTTAGCATTAATGTAGCTTCAACATGTGGAGAAGTTTTTAGTGTCTCTGAAATGTTGGTGTAGTCTCCCTCCTCATGGATGCTGTTTTGTCAGCTCAGTTTGATGTGCTGCTCTGCAAGAAAACTTCCAAGGGGTGCTGAGGGATTTTCACTGGCTGTGTTAAAAATAAAACTGGACAGCTCTACTCATAGCTTCAGGGCTGACAATTTTAAAGGGGGCTTTGGGAACTGGGGATATTGACTTCTTTTGGTTCTAATCTGAGTCTTGATCCTCTGAGCTTCCTTGGAAATGTGACTTGTGGCTGATGGATCTATCCTACCAAATGTGAGTGCTGCTGGCCTGTTCCAAAGGCATGCCAGGGAGTTCATCTCCCTGCGGAAGAGGATCTGTGCTGTGCAGTTGAGCTAATAAGCAAATACAATCAGATGAAGCTGTTTGTGGGAGGAATGATGATTACATATGCAAATGCCTGGCAAGCTGTCTGATCTTTGCTCTGAGTGCACTGGTGGTGGTAGTTCGTCCCCACAGAGGCTGCATGCAATAGCTTCAGACACCTGAAGAAATCCAGATGGCTCAGTGAGATCTTAAATGACCTTGTATCTGTAGCAGCACTGGGTGAGGGAGTAGTGACTTCATCTGGGAAGAAGTTCTGGTGGTGGGCTGGTGAGTCAGGTGGCTGCCATCCTGCAGAACTCGCTGTGTCCCTGCCCTGCTATGGGCTGTGGTGCTGGCTGGTAAGTTACTGGAAGCTTCTACAGGTCTGTGTAGAGCTGTGGTTTTGAAGTGCCCAGCTTCAAGCCTGAGTGCTTGCCTCTGCAGCTCAGACCCCTGGCTAGGGGAGTTGTGTTTTACAGACACAGAGCAGAATGCTGTGCAAATCAGGAGTGTTTGAAAAGTGCCTTTAGACTCTGGGTGCTGAAAAGATCCTTTTGATCGCTTCAACTCTTACTGTGTTAGTTTCTCAACCTCTTAAATTGCTATCACTTAAGTAACCAGGACAATGTGGCAAGCACTGTGGATCCATAGCAGAACAGCTGCTAGCAAATGAACAGAACTCCACTGGCTGCAAGGTTTAATAAACACAAATAGAATGAAAAGTTCAGGGAGTGTTGTTCACTCAGGGTGGGGATTTATGGGAAGGAGAGGATGGAAAAGGGAATTGAGGATCATACATATTCCCAGAAGAACTGAACTAAAGCTCCAGAGATGATCCCAGTGCTTGCATTTCCTAATGGGTAATTCTTCACTTGGTGCTTTCATGTGTAGACATTGAGCTGCAATCACAAGTGGGTTTCCACAGCGTGTGAGTGGTGACAATATCTGCTGTGTCACTGAGGCTCAGGCTGTCAGCTTTGCCTCCCTTGTTTGCTTTATTGTGCAACTGCATCTCTCAGCCCAGTCCAGAGCCCCATCACGAAGCATGCCTGCCCTACCAAGGATGCCTCACCTTCCAGCTGCACTGATGCACCAATGGGATGTGTCCCCTGCTCAAGGAGGAGGACTGGGACTAAGATGACCTCTAAGATCCAACCCAAACTGTGGTGATTTATATTTTAATAAGAGTGGAGAGTGGCTGGTAAACACTGGGGATATGCCAAACCTTGTTTCACTGCAGTCTGCTGAAGAACTTCATTTCTGTTCTAACTGATAACCTCCTTGGTGCCTTTCTGAAAGGCCTGCACATATTTAACTTTGGCTTCATGCTGTTTAGTTTTTAGAGTAAATGTTTTCCATTAATCCAGGGGAATTCTTCCCTGGCTCTGAGAGTCTTCAGCACAAGCTGACAAGCTTGAGGGCTTCAGTATTGTGGATGATGTTGTGTAAAGATTGTAGGGAGCTGTCGTGCCTGAATTTGCCTCCCTTGGGTAGTCTGGAGACATGATTTCAGAAATTGTCATTGTTCTTGCTTTTTGTGCTCAAGATTTGGACAAGATGGTTGCACAGTCTGCTGCCTCAGTAGCTGGAGGGCTACTGGGCTTACAACGTTCACAGTAGAGCCAGCTGGTTCTAAACCACCACTGTTGTCTGTAGAGGAACTGTTTTGCAATGTGACAGTTCACTGATCTTTTGAGGACTTCTGTATAAATACAGAATCATACAAACACAGAATGTTAGGGATTGAAAGGGACTTCCAGAGATCAAGTCCAGCCCTCCTGCCAAAGCAGGATCACCCAGGGCAGGTCACCCAGAACTCATCCAGGTGGGTCTTGAAAGTCTCCAGAGAAGGAGACTCCACAACCTCTCTGGGCAGCCTACTCCAGGGCTCCAGCACCCTCACACCAGGGAAGTTTCTCCTCGTGTTGAGGTGGAGCTTCCTGGCTTCCAGCTTATCCCCACTCTTCCTTGTCCTATTACTGGGCACCATCAAAAAGAGCCTGGCACCTTCATCTTGCCACCCACTCCTCATAATTACAGACATTGATAAGGGACAGTGTTTGTTGATCTTCAAAGCTGGTTACAGAAATGGAAAACACATGAAGACATTGACATATCTTTAGGTGATCTTGAGAGATGTGAGAACTTGGTGTTGGATCAGATTCTGAGGCAAGATGCAGTCTCAGCTGTGCAGAGCTCCTCACTCTAGTTCCATGTGCAAATGGGTCAGGACCTTTGTTCTTCTTATGCTTATGGGACCCTTTCTAATGCTCTTTGGTTGCCTTGTTGTTGTGGAGTCCCAGGTCTTGTTTAAGTGTAACTTATAAATGGAAAGTAGTATTTTACCAGCTACACTTCCTGCTTCTGAAAGCAACTCTGACTTTCCATGCATGGAAAAAGCTGAGAATAAACAGTTGTCTTAATATTTGGAAGAGACTGAAGTGATTTAACTACAGGAGAAAAAGACTCTTCCTGCCTTTTCTCCTAGCTTTTAATCAGCTGACCAAAGAAAGGACACCAGGTAGCAAGTCTCTTGGAGGCAGTGTGCTGGCAGATTACACAAATCAATTTGTCTCCCGTGATCTAGGTACAGGAAAGATCTTAACTGGGAAAGATCTTAATACAGGTAGGGAACCCAGGCTCTTTGCTGCAGGGCAAGGCTCCCCTGAGTGTGTTCTCTCTGCAGAAAGCATGACTGCTAACAGAGCACAGTGCTGAAAGTCCAGAGAAGCTGAAGCTGGAAGTGGATTGATGCAATAACCTGTTTGTTCTAGGCTGTTGGAGGTTAGCTGCTCAAATGGGAGGGAGGCAGTAACCTGGTAAATCATGCATCTGGCTTTGAACTGGGACTTGCTGTTTGAATAGGAGCTGGCACAGAATTCCTCTGACTCACTGCAACTGCAAGTGTTTCCTTACCTAGTTCTTGCTGAACTCCTTATCATCCACAAGCACATGGTTTTATCTCTCCTCCTTTGCCTTACAGCATTTACACATGAAGTGGCTGACTGAGCAGTGAGAGTTGTTGATGTCTTGGATACCCAACTAAGTATTTTTGGCCTGATTTCTACAAGCAACTGTTTATGTGCAGTTCTGGAGCCCCCAGCACAGGAAGTACATGGAACTGTTGGAGCCAGTCCAGAAGAGGGCTGCAGCAGCTCTGCTCTGAGGACAGGCTGAGAGAGTAGGGGCTCTGCAGCCTGGAGAAGAGAAAACTTCCAGGAGAGCTTAGAGTAGCCTTCCAGTATCTGAAGGGGGCTGCAGGAAGGCTGGGGAGGGACTATTGACAAGGGCTTGCAATGCCAGGACAAGGGGAATGGGTTTGAACTGGCAGAGCATGTTAGGAAGAAGTTTTTTATAGTGAGGGTGGTGAGACACTGGCACAGGTAGCCTGAGGAGGTTGTGGCTGCTCCCTCCCGGCAGGTGTTCAAGACCAGGTTGGACGAGGCCTTGAGTGACCTGTCCTAGTGGGAAGTGTCCCTGCCTCTGGCAGGGGGTTGGAACTGGATGATCCTTGAGGTCCCTTCCGACCTTCCCATTCTATGATTTGTGATCCTAGACAAGGTAGCCTAATCCTTGGTTAGTTCCTGAAATGGGAAATGTAGGTGGTCAGCTCCTAAAAAGGGGTCTCCTGTGACTAAATAAAGCTGACTGCCTAGAATGACTCAGGTTGGAAGGGACCTTCAAGATCACCTACTCTGACCTTGCTGCCATGAGCAGGGATGCCTCCTAACTCCACTTGGTTGCCAAGGTCACCTCTTTTCATATGATTACTTGATTCAGTAGTTACCAGGATTGTGTTGCATGTGCCAGCAAAGAAATACCTGAACTGGAGGTTTTTGTCTTGAATTAATGATTTTTCTACTGTAAATAATCACTGATGCTGTGATTAGACTACTTAGCCCCTGCCCTATGAATCATAGAATGGTTGGAAGGGACCTCCAAAGGTCATCTAGTCCAACCCCTTCTACAGTCGTCAGGAGCATCCTCAACTAGATCAGGTTGCCTGGAGTCCTGTTGAGCCTCACCTTGAATATCTCCAGGGTGAGAGTCTGTCACTTGTCTGTCACACACAAGAACCCAAGGAATATGGAGTAACAAACACAAGGCAGGTGCCACGATGGCTTAATTCAGCTCTAAACTTGCAGTGCTTGTCCAGCAGATCTCTCATGAGCAAATTGTGTCCTGGCTTAGATATGAACCATTACAGCATTTGCATCTCAGGGCTTTATTCAACTGAAAAAGGAATTCCAAGGAAACAAAACCTGAAAAGTGAACATTTCCTTCAGGCTTTCTTGGTTTCGAGCCTGCTGTGCTGCTTTTGACCTGGGCTGGTTTGAGTGGAGAATATTCATATCTAATCTTGTATTCAGAAACACTTCCCTCAAGCTTACTTATTGCTAATACTATGAACCCGCCTCAAGTTCCTTTGATCTTTGTTTTTTACATCAGTTACGGAGAAATGGATCTTTATGTAAGATCAGATTTGTATTCAGCTTTAGCTGCTGCCTCGCCGGCGCGTTGCGGCCTCGGCGGCGCTTTGCTGCCTTGGTGGAGCTTTGCCGCCTCGCCTGCT
>VWYK01068899.1:2323-20418 GCA_013399775.1 Semnornis frantzii
GATTTCCCCATTATGGGGTTTTCTTAAAAGCTATAAAAAAGCACTAGTAATATTTATGATGGTGTACCCTGAGTGGACATACATCAAAGGAAGCTAGTTTCAGTATCCAAATTTCTGGCATAATGGGGAAGACAAGGAAGACTGGTGGTTTCTTTTTGCCATTAGGAAGAGTATCTTAGTGACTTTCAAACCAGTATATTCATCTCAGTGTTTCATATAGTACTGTCTGAAAAGCATGAAGCTTTGTAACCAAACACTTGCTTCATTCCAGCTGAGTCTTCGACTTTATACTACACCATGAGATCTGGGTACCTTCAGTCTTTCAGAGATCTGTCTTATCCTCATAGCGGCACATACACGCAGCTCTCTGGCTATCCAGGTATGGTTTGCATCCTAAGTGTATAACTGCATCAAACAGCAGCTCAACAGTTGATTCGCAGGCTGCAAGCAAAGAGGAATTCAGTTAAAAGCACTCTTTGAATGAGATATAAAAATAACAGAAATTGCTCTGGCAACCTGAGAATGATTCTAAGAAGCAATCTTCTCTGTCCATAGCAAATAAATTGTCCAATTAAAGAGTGAACCAATAATTATTAAGTTGAGAGTAAAGGTTTTTCATATGCCAAACAAAATGAACAAGAAAATTGATTGCATATATGATGTTATCAGTGTTAGAAACATCACCTAGGAGAGGTGAGTTATTCAACCTCCTCACTTTCTGTATCCCAGTTTATGCTGCTTTAACACCAGCTCAATAGACCTCAACTTGCCACTTCTGACACTGAACACTAACATAATGACTTCTTTGCAGTTAAATTAATTTCAGAAGCTCTAAAACAGCCTTGTTCTAAAAAACTTACTGCTCTCAGCAGGACTATTTGCTGTAAAAGTGACACTGTCCAAGTTTAGAAGTGTGGCTCTGTCATGTATTCATCAGATGGAGGCCAACAACCAACAGTACCTAAGACCTGTTACTAAAACCCCTAAAACTTATTCACTAAGTGATAGCATGAATTACTTCCACTATGAAAATATATTATTCTAATATTTACTCCATAAAAGGAAACAGTTCACTATTTTCATGCAGTTTACTAGCTATGACCCATAGTAGATAGTTACAAATCCCCCAGAAGAACAGAGAATATTCAGCTATGCTACAATAAATGCAGGAATTATATGTGCATTTTGATCTAAGTTGTGTTCCCATATTCATGCTCCTAAATGGTAAGCATTACTTTTTTCCCACCAAAGTTAGTTTTAAGCCTGATCATTTTCCTGAGTTAATGCTCTGTTGCATGAGTGTCTGGGCTACACAACAGAGGGACAGAACAAGGCATCTTTCAGCAACAGCACCAGCTTATGAAAATGTGTCATTCCTGGCTTGCACAAAGATTCTTTGCCAAACAAGCTCACTTAAATTGGGAAAAAAAAAATTTAAAAGGTCTTTTCACACTTACCCTGAACACTCTCTGAGATGCCAAGTGTCTTCTGCACATCTCTGCAGATTTTGGAGAGGCAGGACTGAAACTGCTCATCGCAATCATTTTTTTTATTGCCACAAGTGTCGTAGCATCTGTCATGGTGATTGCAGCACTTTGTCATTGAAGGGATACCAATGTCAAACTGTGAAGAAAACACACATACACACTCTACTGGTATTCCAGCTAAGAAAGATAGACACTAACAGAAATTAAAAACTAATACAATCAATCCAGCTGTCATTTGCTTCTCTCTGTATTTTAATATTCACCTCTGGCAAGCTATGGTCTGGCTCTGGCCAGCAGCCAAGAACCCACATTATTGCCTGGTCCACTCCCTTCCACAGAATAGAGAACAGGAAGATCAAAAGCTAGAAAACTCTTGGGTAAAGATAAAGACAGTTTAATAAAGAGGAAAAAAAATAGCCCAAAATAAGCAGTGCCAAAGCAATCATTCACCTTAACCCACGGGCGTATGGATGCTCAGTCAGCTTCTCAGCAACAGTCACCTTGGAAGGCACACACAACCCCCAACACTTTCTCCCTCCTCCCACTACTCCAGTTTTTATAGCATGACTATGTAGTACAGAATATCCCTCTGGCCAATTCAGGTCAGCTGTTCCAGCCCTAAGATCTCCTGCCCAGGAAAAAAGAGAAAGTCCCAAAGCTGCACAATCACTTTTCAGCACTAGCCTTCAACACTGTTTTAGCTCAAAATTTCACAGTGCCATGCAGCCTGCTATAAAGAATTAACTTCATCCCAGCCAAACCCAGTACAAAACTTAACCCATTTTTTTTTTCTAGCATTAAGGAAATGGATTAGCATCAGTAAAGACAGCTAGAGGCAGAGTGAAACCCTCCACTCCAACAGGACTACAGTTAGGGTTATGCAATGCTTTCAAGATTTCAAGAAAAAAACACTAAACAAAACATTTTAAAAAAATCATAAATTAATCATCAACATTCCACTTTATCCCTAAAATATTTTATATCAATTATTAAAATGCTTATACTATGTTTGTTTATAATACTAATACTTCCCACATGTTATCACCGAAGCATGCGTTGGAGCTGATAAAATCAGGGACATTGTATGTGGATGTTGTCTCATCCTCAGAATGCAGGAGGGAAACAAAAACAACTATGGGAAATACTGATATATGAAAGACACAAAAAGAAGTCTCAAAATGGAAATACTAACTTGAACTCCAAATAGAGGGGATCCACAACCATTTGGCGGTGATGGTTTATATCCGTAGCGAGGAAAAGGCTTGGATCCTAGAAAACATCATTTATCATGCCTTAATTGGATTTTCTTTTTTGCACATAATTTTAGTACTGTTAAAACTCACCACAGGCCTTTGCTGGGCTTCAGACATTGTTATATTTTTAAGTTAAATATTCAGGCAGTTGAGTATCAACAATTCATACCAAATTACAACTTTGGAGTAGTAAGCAGTTTTTAAAAAGAGGGACAAGACACCTGAGGAGACATTAGTATTAACTTCTCAAGTTCAAAAGAAAAACAACCCAAAAAACCCAACTGAACAAAGCAGTATCTGAGTCACTACATTGGATGCGTCAGTTAAGTCTGTGATATGTAGGATTACATTAAAGAACAAATCACTGTAAATTCATTAATACTGTGTATTTTATAATTTATTAATTCTTTATATACTATTAGCAGTTGTGCTCTGTTGGGTTTTTTTTGTTTGGTCAGTTTTTGGTGGTTTTTTTTTTAAACGAACTGGAATAAACCATCTTCTTCATTTCTAGCACTGCTAACACTGTGACATAATAGAATTTAAACTAGTAGAGACTGCTAAAAGGTCCTATCTCCCTGAGCACTTACTGGTACAGCAAAGCAAGGAATTCTGCATCCGAAATTAAGGAAGATTGTGGAGTTAATTTGATTTGCAAACAAACTGAGGCCACAATTAAAAATAATGGTAAAGAAAAATCTTATTTGGACAGTGCATATTCCACTACAGAGAGAAAACGTCATGGTGCCCTGGCCACCCTTGCGGAGCCAGTCGATGCTCGCTTCCTGACCCATTAACTACTTCAACCCAAGTAACCTGGGGTAAGTGGGTTCAGCTGAGAGAAACCAATAGGGTCAACCTGAACCTCCCCTTCTGGAGCACTCCTGAGGCGCCGATGCAGGCTGGCAGGAGATCTCCTCTCTGGGGCCATGCTTGCCTGACACCCCTCTGCGGCAGACGGGGACGACCGGGGAGCCGCCTCCCGACAGGTTATATAAATATACACATATACAGGTGTAAGGTCGCGTTACTGAGGGTTTCTCTGCGGCTGCGCTCCGTTTCCCTGGGAGCAGCGGCTCAGCACCGGCGGCGGAGCAGCCGCCTGCCACCCGCCCCCTTAGCTGTGGCCTCTCCGACCGGGCCGGACCGCCCGGAGCGAACCGGCCGGCAGAAGGACAAGGGTCACGGCAGCCCGGCGCGGTCTCTGCCGCTTCACCAGCCTCCCGGCCCCGCCGCCCTCCTCACCGTCGCTGCACTTGTACTGGCAGAGGCCATCCTCGCCGCCCAGCAGGTCGAGGGCCGCGTTGAGGTACACGTCGATCTTGTGCACTCCGTTGCGGATGGTCTTCAGCGTCATGCGCCAGTCGGGGGTCTGCGGCGCCTCCTGGCACCGCGCCGGCCACAGGCCCAGCCAGGCGCAGGNTCCTCCGGGCCCCGCCCGGTGGGGAGGAGCCTTGTGCTGCCCCGCACGGAGGGAGTGCGGCGTCTCGTTTCGGCCCCAAGAGAACGGGGATGCTGCTTGCCTTCGGAGTCCCGCGCCGGTTAGGAGCAGGCTTATGCCAAAGGAGGGTAGGAGCGAAGCTGACGGTCGCACCCTTACGGCCAAACCGCCTTTTCCCGGGCTGCTGCCGCCCGTCAACTGTCAAGAGGTAGGCTGAGGAGTGAGAAATAGAATGGCTTAGGTTAGAAGGGACCTGAGAGATCGCCTACTCCAACCTCCCTGCCATGGGCAGGGACGCTTCCCAGCTAGACTTGCTTGCTCAAGGCCTTATCCAACCTGGCCTTTAACACCTCCAGGGAGGGAGCATCCACAACCACCCTGTGCTGCCTATTCCACAGTTTCATCACCCTTGTACTGAAGAATTTCTTCATAAGAGCTAGTCTAAACCTACTCTCCCTCAACATAAAACTATTCCTTCTTGTCCTATCACTAGACGCCCTTATGAAAAGTCCCTCTCCAGCCTCCCTGTAGGATCCCTTCAGGTATTGGAAGGCAGTTACAAGGTTTCACCCAGAGTCTTCTCTAGGGTGAACAACCTCAGCTCCTGCAGACCATCCTTGTAGCTGAGGTATTCCAACCTTTCTATCATCTTTGAGGCTCTTTGGCCCAATGCCTTTTTTATGATGGGGATGCCAGAACTGGATGCAGCATTCAGTGATGTGTTAGGAGGACAGAGCCAGACTCTAACTGGTGATGTTCAGTGACAGGACGAGGGGCAATGAACACAAACTGGAGTGCAAGGTATTCTGCATAAACAGAAGGATGAATTCTCTTTGAAGGTGACCAAACACTGGAAGAAGCTGCCCAGAGAGATTGTGAGATCTCCCATCTCTGGAGGCATTCTAAACCCACCTGGGTGTATTCCTGTGTGATTTATTCTGTGTGAACCTGCTCTAGCAGAAGGGTTGGACTAGATGATTCACAGAGGTCTCTTCCAACCTCTGCTATTCTGTGATGACTCTCAGGGGGAGAAATTTGGGCCAAGCCTTTCACCCCACTTATAGGCAGCAGAGGCATTGTAAAACCCAGCCTGACACCTTCCCTGTTATAGCATGGGCAGTTTCAAAAAGAGAAACATACCACCTTTAGCAGGTCACAGTGCCCCTTGTTCTGTGAAGAGACATTGTCCAAACCTGTTTAGATACAAACTGGGAGAGCAGCTGGCTACCAGTTGGCATAACGCAGTGACAATGGCTGGGCAGGGCCCAGGGAGGTACTGGTACTATAATAAGGAACGCCAAGCCTTTCTTATTTGGAAAACCTTTATGTGGTGACTGTATTATAGATGTACTAGAGAAAGAGAGAGCAATAGCATTTTGGATGAAAAATGGATGGGCTGATTTTCTAGCCAGCCATTGAGATATTGTGGCTCTGGGTGTGAATAGAATGAAGGGCAGTTTTAGTGCCAGTCGCATCAGGGCTTACTTAGTGTGGTGGCTCAGAGCAAATGTCACCTGTGGGAAGAGCCTAAAGCCATATATTGCTTTCCTTCAACACAGTCTGAGAGAGAACCTGTGTTAATACAGCTGGAAAAACATGACCTTTTGGAAAGGACACCTATTTAGAAACCAAAACAAACAATAACAAAAGGCAGAAGGGAATACATACTTGAAGTGTTAAAACGGCAACGTATTTTACTGGTGGTGCTCAATGTGAAGGAAACAGATGCAGTGATCTTTACATATGTCAGTGATTCAGGTAACATCATCAAACATGCAACAACAGGAGTATGCAAAATGAAAGTGTATTATTAAACATTAAAAGACTGGGTTTGATGAAAAGAAAAAATCAGACAAAAATGAACTTGCTCGTGAAACACCCTGTTTGGCTTTTTGGTTTTTCGTTTGTTATTATAAAAATGGTTTTTGTTTTGGTTTTTTACTCTAAATTCTGTATGCTTCACAGGTGAGTTGAAGTGAAACTATGTGAAAATTGTTACTTTTTTTTTTTTTTTTTAAATGAAACCAGGAAATGGAAAGGAAGCAAAGAGCATTCCAGATCACCATGTGAATATTCTACTGGGATTTCTTCTTTTCAACCTCAGTGATTAAAATTATTTGTAGCTAAGTGAAGAAACAGGTGGAAAACGTTTTTTACAGAAGCTAATTAAGTGAAACAGAAGAGGGACCTCTTCCTAAACATGTCCAGGTTTTCCCGTACAAAGACCCTGATTCAGCAATTCAGGAATACAATTAAATGCTTTCCTAAGTAGCATGTGGTGTTGTCGGGTGAAGGGTGTTAAAAGAAGCAATTCATACCCTTTCCTTAGTTACAGAACAGGACAAGTTCATGCTGACATGGGAAGACTGAAAGATGAAGAAGTCATTGAATGTGTAAAAATGTTGTCTGAAGCAGACTGATGAATGATAGAAAAACCACCACCATAACAACTGTGTTGTGTGAACATATGCCACTTATTCAACAGGTTAATTAACTGAGAGGTATAAAGTAAAATAGATATGAAAACCATTTGTAAATTAGAATATATTGAAGTACATTCTAAAGCTTTTGAGCGCTTTGAGAGAACTGATTCAGATGGTCCTGAAGGTATTTTGGCAGTTTTGTGTCCAGGCTACCAATCCTCAAACCAAATTCTAGTACTTTGTGTGTGTAACTCGTGTTAAATGTGAGACTACCGTGTACTGACTTTTTTCTTACAGCAAGCGCTACTACTAGAGCTGTCAAAAATGTGTAGCTGTGGGAAATACTTCCTGATTATCATGTGAGTAGAGCTTCATCACAAGGACTGGTGGAAGCAGAAGGATTTTCCGCTTAATTGTTATAGTTTTGGTGGTGGCCCCTTGTCTTCATCCAGTTGTGAGTCAATTGAGGCAAGTAACAAAACTCCTGACTGCATGTTGTAGGATCAGGCCATGGATGATCCTTCTTGGCATTACTGTTTCATGCTTTTCTGTTTTGGTATAGGAAGCTTGTGCTAATTTGAGAATATGGTGGAGTGGGCTATGACTGAGAGTATTAATTTCTAATTTAGATCTGTAACTTGGTTTTGTACAATTAAGCCTGTAAGTATAATATATATATTTATATTGTCATAGAAATTGTGTGTGTGTGTGTATGTGTGGTGCAGATACATATGAATATATATACACACATACAGTAAAACCTTACTTGCTTTTAAGAGTTTGCTGGATATCAGAAATACACTTATATATTGTAAAGGAAAGGGATTAAAAATTAATGATATTAATTTTTATGTCCAGGCAGAGATTGTTAATAACTATGAATACTGTTTATTAACATCAAATCTCGCCACAAAACTTATATACAAGGTTCAAAAATGCAGGGTTTGGAAATTTATACATACAGGGAACAGGTAAAACTGGAAGCCTTTAAAGGCAACCAGCATAAGCAAACATTTTTACTGGCAGAGAAGGTTTGTGTGGTCACTTACACTGCTTGCAGTTAGTTATTCTGCTTAGCCACTGGATGGACACAGGAAGCTCCTTTCTGCTTATGGCAGAAGGCAATCAATGATTACAAGAGGCTTGAAGTATTTACTCACAAAATATTATGGGACAATACCCAAAGCACATGGTGGGGTTGCTGCCAGGCTGAAAGCTGCTGGAGGCTTTGGAGCTTCCTCAGGCTCCTGGGTGCTTCAGAAAGGAGGCAGACATCTCTGAGCTGGTCCTGGCTCTCCTGGCAGCAGGCTCTCCTGTGCAGGCAGATGTCTTGTGGTGTGCAGTCTGGGCACGGTGTCACGCTGGCTGTGCAGGCCCAACGCCTGGAGGCAGCAGGGCCTCAGCAGGCAGCATACAATAGCAGAGAGCACCTTAGCAGAGAGAGCCCAATGTGCTACCTGCTCATCCTTTCTATCCATTTCAGCCCGAGACTGCTGGGCCTTTGGACATAGATTAGCCAATCAGGATGGCACTTTGCCCAGTTTGCCCATAGTAGGTGAAGCTGGGGCTTTTGTCCCCTTCCTGTGGCCAGCACCCCCAGCACAGAGGGAGGGGGAGCAGGGGAACATGCCTGGGCAAGCCAGGACATCCACAAGCCCACTTGGCCTATCTAGGCCTACCACGACATATATACACAGAGAACTTAAGATAGTAAAGATGCTTTTTATTAAGGTCGAAGAGCCAAGCTCTTTGTTGTTTGTGACGTGCTGCAGTTAAATTAATAAAACGTAGAACTACAAAAAAATTGTCCCAGGCTGGATGGTCTGATGAGTTGTATTAAGTAGATAGAAATTGTCAGAGTTCATAGCTGAGAAAACTATCAACAAAGAGAGTTGCTACTTGGGTAATTGTTGCATTACAACAAATCTCATGATCATAGTCAGTGTGTCAATGGAAGGTCTGAAGTCTGCTTTCACAGAAACCCTAAAGAACCAACTGCAAAGCAAGGCACCTTGCACCCTGAGGGTTTCCAGTGACCCAGACCTTGAGGTCTTTGGAAGTTCTTTAAAGCCCTCTGCTGTCCTTTCTGTGAGGTTCACATACTGCCAGTGTAGTAATTTTCCAGCCACTGTTTCAGTATGCTTGTCCATTTCAAATAAATAAACTACCACAACTGAAATGCAATGTGAAATGTGGAAGGAAAGAAAACAAACAAACAAGAAAACCAACACAGCAAAGAAAATATATTTTAATTTTCCCTGCCTTTTTGCTGTGTAGTCACAGGACAGGAAAATTCTCTTCCTGTTAAGAATCTTCAAAATATATTCTGTAGAGATTTGTGCTTATTGTTGCTAAGTTACATGGCTGCTGATTGCAAAAAGGGACTAGTGTTCATTTTCACATCGGTGATAAGAAGGAAGTGTTTGATCTTCAGGTATTGTAGCGTGAAATGAGACTCCTTGTCACATGATGGCTGATCCAATCATAGTAGCTGGCCACTTGTGTGTACACACCAGGGTGACCAGCATCCCCACAGTTCTCACCCCAGCTCACAATACCCCAGACATATGCCACTTTTTCTGCATCAAAACACACCAAGGGCCCTCCCGAATCACCTTTGCAACTGTCTATGGAGCCATCATAAGTACCTGAGGCAAAAGAGGAAGCAAAAAGCAAAAGTAAGTTCATATACAAGCTAGCACAGAAAACAGAGCTCAGGGATTTTTTTAGGGTCTATGTGACTTCCTGACAGATGTTTGTCTAATGGTCACCTGTAAAGGAGGCTCCTAACCTCTTCAATCTGTTGTTTCCTAATTCTTCCCAAGTGCAGGGCCCCTCTGAACATTTGTGTTTGACCCAAACTGTCCTCATTTGCTTTGATATTAGTGATGTGAGTCTGTTTCACCCAGTGCAACAGAGAAGAATTCAGCCATATTGTCTATTATATCGTTACAAGTAGCTCATTAAAAAGTGGGGGGAAAAAAGCCACAACCCAGGAGTAAAAGTATAAAAAGATTTGTGAGATGTTTCCTGTGGAAATGAAGCTATTGTAATGTGTGTACATCTATATGTCTGCCTTTGGCATCCTGTCTACCCAAGAACCCAGTTTCATCTGTGCAGAGCGGCACAGAGAGGCAGAGGCCTCAAAATCATATTCTCTGCCAGCTTGATGAAAATAGTTGGGCAGGTACAAGAAGGAGAGTATGTGAGTGCTGGAATGGCAGGGATAGCAACTGTGTAAGTACCCTCCCTGCAAAGTCTCAGTGTGGCACATCTGCAGCACTAGGCAGCAGCCCTGAGGCACAAGTGTGTAGGATCCAGTGCTCTCTGTTAAGTTTCAAGGCTCAGGGAACTAATTGCTTGCAATTCAGCAAATACAGTGATCCTGAGGAAATGAATGAAGACTGAAGGGTATGATAGAAAGACTGTTAATGAGCCTGAATATGGTTTATGCTTTGTCCTATGTATTCAATATATTAGTCAGCTTATTAATTTCTAACACTCACTGCACTTTCTTGCTTGGTTGATTGATGTAGCATGAAGGAACCCATACTAAGAGTAAGTAGCCAAGTTTTTAAAAATGGAAGCACTTTCTTGAATCTCTATGTGACTGAGTTCTGTGAACTTCCCAGAGTTGGAACTACTAATCCTATAAACCAAGATTTTATTGCCTTTACACAGTTTAGTTAATATTTGCTTTATAACTAACTCCCTAGGAGTTAATTCCAAGTCTTTATTTGCCTCAAGGAGGGAAGCTAACCCCAGATGCCCCCTTCCTGATGTTGTTCCATGTGATACTTTCTTTGTTCCCTCCTGGTAAAATGTGAAATACAGTGGAGATGAAGGAAATAAGTTATGGAACTTGCACAGTAGACAAAGCCAGTATCTTAATAGATGCCATGCTGAATGTATTAAAAATTATTTGGCTTTTTATGTTTCTAAGGAAGTAGTTTGTTTACTGCCTTTACTTCTGGATTGAAAGAAGAGTTGTAAGTTGAATACCCATTGCCTTTTTACTCATGCATATGGCAATACTTTTTGTTACTTTAAGAAGCAAAAAATGTTTATTCAGAATCATTATTTTAATATTAAGAGTGTCAACCAGTTTCTTGGCAGGACTAATCTGAAAGGTTAATCTTGTTTTTATCCTGGTGTGCAGTGTGGTAGTAGTAAATGTCAAGCAGATGAATAGTCAGCTCCATTCTAGTCAAGGGGACTACTAGTGTCCTCTAAACAGGCATTTGCTTAAAGATTGTTGCTGAATCACAAATAAATGTAAAGGCAGTAAGTTCAGTGGGTCATAAAGTGCTTATCTCCTTAGGAAATTGCATGCCAAAATTTGCTCACATAATTACAGAGAGTTGGCATGGTGTCATCTTAACTCTGTGTATAAATAGATATACAATGGTGGATGCATCTAGGACCCAATGGCTATCATTTTGCTAACAGTGATATTGTGGCAATCTCTTTATTGTCTTTTCCAAGGCTGAAAGATGCCCATTGAGTGTGTCTGACCTTATGAACAGTGGACTTGATGGTAAAGACATTTCTAGTCAGAAAATTGATGCTTACCTGCACATGCCATTTTGTTAAAAAATCGTCCTGGATACAATTCAGAACAATTCTGAAATAAATTAACATTGCCCCACTTAAGGATATATTGTTTGGCATAACCTATGAAAGAACAGAATAGATTTTTCTAAATGAAAAATGGTTAAGTAGGCATTAGACACTTCTACATATCATAAATTAAAAAGTTATGTATTTGCTTATCTACAGAATTTAATCTTCACTATTAGAAAGCAGATACATTAAACTGCCACAGGAATTGCAGTACATTGGCCATATATTCCAATATAAAAGCAGAAGGGTTTAATTGCAGTGTTAAATACATGATTTAATTTTCACTTTTTCACCTTGTCTTCCTCAGGTTTTTTTGGACTTGATGATGTTAAATATTTTTTTTTTTTCCAACCAAAACAATTCTATGATTCTGTATCGAGGTTTTCAGACCCTGGGAAGCTGGTGTGTTGTTTTCTAATCATCCTTCTTACTTTTTTCCCAACTCTTACTCTTTTTTTGGGGATGAGTGAAGCAGACAGGTGAGCTAGGTATTCAAGGTATTGATGAGGTTAAGGAGATTCTCTCTTTTATTCCCTGTGCATTTGATAGTAATTCCTAGCTTTGTATGTACTTTGCAATCTGCTAATGAGTATGGACAGGAGAAGCCTCACAACCAGCGTGTGGCAGCTGCAGCACCAGGCTGTAATCACTATGATACAAAACAAATGCTTCCTAAATCTTCTGATTACATTTGGCTGACCTGTCCACTGTGCAGCCTTCTCTGGGCTAAACACAGGTATGTGCTGAGTTTTGCAGCTGTTGGCTGCAGCTTACATCCTCTTGGGCAGGGGACAGAGGGACAGGCTGTGGCTGTAGGCCACTGTGAGCTAACTGCCACATGTTAAATGTCATTACCAGGTCTCCACAGCTAATATAAATCGATTTGCAAAAGGAACATTTCTTATTGTTTGGGTAGTTTGCAACCAGGAGTGTCCTCCAGATTAGTTTAAGTGGCTGAAACAACAGAGGAAGCAGGAAAGAGAACCAGTTGTGACAGCTGAATGCCAAACCACAGCCTACATTTTCTGTACTCATCTTTTTTTTGAGTGCTTTGTGTACAGCTACTCTTCAGCCTTTTTGGAATGAAAGCTCACCACAATTAGAAAATGTGAGGTACAAATTGCACCTTGTAGTAAGCACAAAAGCAGATACCTTTCTCTAGTCCCCATCCAGAAACCTTGCATCTTTCACCAGTTCTGAACATATACTCTGACCAGGGGATACAGGCAGGTACAGTGTGTTGTGGGGAGCATTTTCCTGTCGCAGAACTTCTCAGCTCCAGCAGAGCAATGTCGTTTTCATAAGTTGATGCATTATACTTTTCATGGATTATGATCTGTTTTAGCCTCAAAGTGTCTGTCTCTTCATTACGCTGTGTGATATGCAGCAGCGCAACCCAGACACGGTACAGGTGGACTCGCTTCGCGCTGGAAAACAAAGAGCTGAAATGAAGTATGCTCTGGTGCTTAACACAAGCACTGTACATTCCAACTAGCTGGAAACTGCATTTTATCAAGGTTTCTCTGGAATAAAAAAATTTAAAAATCAATTTATATACATATAGTTTCTTTCTGGGCTTAATGTCCAGGTTTTTCTGACGTGTAGCAAATGCAAGGCACATGACACTTAGGTGACCCCAGGGATGTTCTCAGGGAACAGATACTGGATTTCTGGGGAAGAGAGGAGGTCCCTTGCATCTCCCTGTCAGACACAGTAGTTATGGTGAATCTTTCCTGCCTGCCTACTACCTGACTGAAGAATGCAGAGTCTCTTCAAACTCATCATTACTTTTTCATCTTTCTGTTTACTGGCAAAAGATCATCACTTCTTCTAATCTTCCCTGTCATTAACAGGGCTAAGATGGTATTTTAAATTGTTTTATTCAACAGGCAAATGGGAATTACCAAACAGGTAGCTATGAAAGGCAATAATATCCAAATCATTCTTTCTGCTTTGCAACAAAGCAATTTCCCAGTCTGTTTCTTCAGTTTTTACCTGACACAGTGTGCAGCAGTCAGAACCCAACAGCCACCAATATAAACCCCTCCGCAGTATACTGTTGAACCTTCATTGGTAGTGTCTCTAATTGCCACTTGCCAAGGGAATTCACCCTGTTCAAACAACGACCAACCAAATAATGTGAAATCATCATCATGACACTTTTTAGTGCATACAGTGAAACACATTTCTTATCTCCTTCACTATATCTAACTGTAAATAAAACACCTGCTATCCAGAAACTCTGAATTTGTCTCCATCTGATATGAAAGATATATTCATTAAGGAGCAGTAATTTTGTTCCATCTTCTGACTTTGTGTGTTGCTTCCTGCCCTCCAGCTTTCTCCCATGAAACCCTTTGTAGCCAGCGAAACATGTAGAGGCTGACCTGGTATGATCAAGTGTAGCATTCTGGACTGTATTCTGTTTCAAAGGTGCCAATTTAAAGTCCATTTTATTATTTCTAGCTATAGCATTAAGCATTTTGCTGAATCATTTTCAACCTGTGCTGTAGTGCTCAATTTTGCAACTATTTTTACTTTATGAATTGTGCTTCTCTTTACTTTTGTTCAGTGCATCGCCACCACTGCTGCAAAACATGAAATCAGCACCGTAGCTGATTTTTGCTCCTTCTGCACATTTTACCAGAAGGACAACAATGCCTATTTAATGTGATGCTGAATGAGCTCATATCTAGTGAGGTGTTTGGGGTTTTTTTACCTTTCTTGCAGTCTCTCCGCCTACGATTCTTTTCCGTCGCGTGAATGTGTGATTTGTAAAACCACATTGTACTTGGGGAAGAAGCTTCTTTATCGTTTTTATTTCTTTAACAGAAAGGAAAGATGTATCTCAGAACTCAGCTATTCATTTGGAGGCAGCTTTATCTTTGTCTTGAAAATTGGACTCCCCTTAATATGCCAGCAGCTGAAGTAGCAGGAAAGCAAAGCCCGAAAAACTTTTGGCATGTGTTTTTTGCTTTGAAAATTACACCACATTACTTCTCCTCATTTTCCACTGCTGCTTGCTTTCAGGCAAATAATTTTGAAGCAGTTCCCCTAGACTTGCTGAGAATTTGCCTCTACCAGATGCCAAGATGAGCAGATAGGGGTCCTCATCCAGGATGAATTATTATGGCATTCTTTAAATTAGTGGAAAGCAAGACAAATAGTAAGCCCCAAAGTGTATATTACTAAATCACAAAATCCAAATCTTCTGAGTGTTCTGGATCTGGCCAGCTTGCTGTTAGCCAGGTGTGATGGTTTGGGAGTTCCCTGCCCCCCCACACTTTAAAATGACCCAGACTAGACCTCAGCCGGAGCTGGAAGTTAAGAGATGAAGCTCTATTTACAGCTCAGCACAATATACAAGCAGAGATATACACTATAGACAGGAATAGTTACAGAGATATACAAGGTAAAGGTAATACAGACACACAAGTCCCCTCCCAGAAATCAGAGACCCCAGGAGGGGCTCCCAACCACCCTTCCACCTTCTCCCCACCCCTACACCTTACCCCAAGGTTTTGGAGAATCAGCCGAAGAGGGGAGATTAGAAGGAAAGTGGTTAGTGAAGTTATTCAACAGAGAGGAGAAGCCAGAGCTGCTAGCCCAAGACCCAAGAAGCTGCTTGCCCCTTGAAGCTGCTAGCCCAAGACCCAAGTGCCTCGTGACCCAGACTGCCAGCTCTTATCTTTTTGTAAACATCTCAGCAAGCCTATGAGTGAAGCAGACATCACCATTGTTTTACCTTCACAGCCTATAGTATAATTTTCTCTATTAAAATATTCCAATTAGCTCAAACCAGCACACTAGGAAGCCACTAGTGAGGGACTATGCTGTTGTTTTTGAAGGGTTAGTTACACTTACCTTCATCCATGCTGCCCTTTCCAACGCCTTTGTATTTGCCTGTAGAAGAAGAGCAAAACACTGAAAATACTGGCAGGCATTTGGATTTGTTCTGTGTGACTGTATGTTTTTATGCCAGAATCATTTTAAATGCACAAGGGCACACCATTTCACATGGATTGTACCAGGCACTCAGCCTGGTGCCTGCTCTGTCCTTTCCTATTAGCTATTCTTTTTGGCTGCCTCAGCCTACAAATGACCTACACACAGCAGATACTCATCCACACTTCTACTACATGGTGTCTACTCTACTGCTGTAAAGAAAATCTGAGAAATGCTCTTTTCTTGCCATTTTGGTTTTTGATGTCTTATGTGGTATCCCATTCTCCTCTACTAGGAAACAACAGAAATTCCTCCTCCTGCCCCAGCAACCTTTTGGAGTTTTCTAAAGTGCAAAGGAGCATCAGGTAGCAGGGGTTTGGGTTCTGGGGTTTTTTTTTGGGAGGGGGGGGGGTGGTTTTTTGTGGGTTTGTTNCAGAAATATTCCTTTTCGGTCACATACATTAATTGTTGCTGATAGCTATGCTGCCAGTGGCATATTAAACTACATTTACCAAAGAAAAGTTCAGGTTTTTCTCAGCCATGGTAACATTATTCACCATAACTTATAAAGCATGTCAAGGGCTTTTTTTTTATTGTTATTGTTCTTTGTTTTTCCAGTGTAGATGATTCTGTTGTGTACTGTGTGCTTCCTTTAAAAAGGTAAGGGAAGGTATTCAATATGAGAAGTAAATGAAATGCTTCCTGCATCTGGTTTGTCAGCTTTTTCACCTGCTCAAAATGCCTGTTGAATTCAGTTCCTGAATAGAGGCTGAGGGCTGGGTTTGTTCTCATGTTACTGACAGTAATGTTTACATTAGGAGTTCAGTTTACCTTTACCAAGTACCATTTACCACCAGTGTTTACCTTTTGGCTTTAGACTTTGTCTCTTATCAGAGTAAGGAAAACCACTCTAATTTCAAAACAAAATCTTTTCAACACTGAAGAGAACAGCACAGAAGAATTATTGTATTGACAAGGTAGGCAAATTCATCAGCTGTGAGGAAACTATTCCTGCCTGCCCTGTGTAAGCATTCCTCACAAACAGGGGTTACTAGTTTGAGAGATGGTCACATAAGCATAGGACATAATCTGCCTTAAGCCTCCTGAAACATGAGCTGTTTTTACCTTCCTTTAGGTTTCTTTCTATTCTCTTCTAGAAGGAATGGGAGGGAAATGATACAATCTTTTCTTCCTACTATAACATTGGGAAGACTAATTCATGGCTGCATTTTGGTTTTGCTAATCTGTTAAATAATTTGACAATGTGCATTGTGTAGTCTCTAATCACAACTGAGCAGAAAGAAAGGAAAGAAACAAAAACATCTTTCAGAAGGAGACCTGCACAGAGAGCTTCACGTTCATCCTCTCCTGTGAGGCAGTCGATTTCCTTGTTGCAGACATTCTCATTTGGAATACAGATATCTGACTGACAGTGGAAGCTGTTGTCTCTGCACTCTGTAAGACAGAAGAATTACACATGTAAATCACAGGATCATCATATTTAGATACATGTTTAGATACTTACATAGTTACAGAGCTTTTAAAAATACAAACACAATATAATACATATGTTACAGGGGTCTTAGCTGTTCATAAACAGATCATTAAAGCAGGCTCTGTAAATGTAATACACAATCAATACTTGGCTCTACTCATTTTGCAATCTTGAAGTTTTAAGACTTACAGAATGTACTTCTGTTACCACTCCAGGGTTGTACTTCCAGCTCACTTCTGAACAGTTTCAACCAGAACACTCAGCTTCAGCTAAAGGACTGCTGGATTTGCTAAAGGACTGCCAGTTTTGCCAACATTACTGATCATCTCCCATGAGGAATTTAGGATGTTTGGGTCAAATTTNTCATCTCCCATGAGGAATTTAGGATGTTTGGGTCAAATTTGCCCCCTAAGATCAGAGTCCAAAGTGGATTTTGGTTGAATGAGCTAAATGCCTAAAATGCAGGGTTAGAAATCAAGAGTCCTGTTTTGAAGGTACTGGATTTAATAACTCATTTCTTCTAAAATTCTTGAGTATATGAAATGTTATTATAAACCCAAGAACCCTCTTCCTTTTAATTCTTCTTATCACTTTGTATGATATCAAAAGGAAAGCAGACCTTGAATTCATGGCAGGGGTTTTGAGCTACTCTATAACCTTACGTCAATCTGTTATTTAAGATCTACACTGGCAAATTAGTTCTTTAAAAGTATCCACATGTCCCAGTATGATCCAGACACCACTGAACTCAGTTGATATGCTTCTTTTGATTCCAGGAAGCATTGTTTTCAGCCCATACAGCTGAAACAGCACCATTTTGGTGAAGTGGAATCTGAATAAATGTCCTCCAGACAGATGAAGCCACAGGTATTTATTATGCTTTCTTTCTACAATGTCTGTGACTGTGCTTCCATGATTATGAGATTAAATTTACTGACAATTTAAAAACTATAAAATTAAGGTGATTGAAGAATAGTAAAGGGATTTGTCACTCACATCACTGTTTGGCACCTGAAACCCAACTTCTGAAAGTATTCTCCTGCATTCAGGTCATGCTAAAATCCATTCCTTGTTTCTAATCCAAACTGCTACACCTGGAACTACAGATGCTCAAAGAATGGCTGCCTATGAACAGGAACTGCTCATAGATGTTCTATGGATAATCTTGCATTAGCAATAAATTTAAGGGAGGCCTTACTTTGGTTTAAAGATAGTTCATTGGAAAAATAGTGTCTTTGTTTAATTTGGCCTTTGTTTTTTTACTATTGATTTTTCCCAACCAAAAATGCATTTTCATTCTAACAGGATTGATTTTTTTGTATCACTGTTTAACAACCTCCTAAAAAAATCTTGTATTTCCATATTCCCCCAAAGAAATCCACATTCTCAGAGATCACTTGCCTGCTTCCAAAAATTCTATTATGCCTA